>LPNM01000005.1:115968-138158 GCA_001747045.1 Hanseniaspora osmophila | reverse complement strand
AAAAAAAAAAAATAAAATAAAAAAAAATTGATTTAAAATTTTGAATTGCGTCGTGTGATCCTGATCGGTCCTATGACTCCAATTTTTACCCGACACCTCGGAGTGCACGAGTCATCGGTGTTAGCATGAATAAAATCTTGATACACCTAACACACTGACAACATTTGATAGGTATCTTTTTGGTGGCAGTTTGCCAGAGGCAACAAAAAGACAGATACCCCATATCAATCAAGATCGGTGTTATAAAGTTGCAAACACAACCTTTTACAAGTATGGCAAAAAAATTCAACTTTCCAAAAAAATCAAAGGGCTCATCAACACGCAAAGTGGACAAAATTTTACAAGAGCAAACAGATTTTTATGAAGAAGGTGTTGAGTTGGAGGAGCTTGCTGAAAGATGGGTACTATCAGATATCAAAAAAACTTTGAATTTCTACTATCAAGCAGTGACAACGTACAATGCCGGTTTACAATGCACGGTAAACCGTTCGGATAAGATCTCATACAACATTGCGTACAACCGGTTGACTTTATTGTTGAAATTGCAGTCGGAATACAAACACGTAAACGGAGACACTGACATTTTGGTGTACGTTGTGGGACTTGCACCAGACTTGCTTCAAATGTTGTTTCCTGAAAACATGGTGTTTCACCTTTTGGGTCAATTTGATGAGTTGATGGTGCTGTCTGAGTCTAACAGCTTGGCTACCTGGGATTTGTACTACAACTATTTTACAGCCATTCTTTTATTTTTGAGCACCAGAGACTCATATATGGCAGATATTACAGGTGCTGAAATTGTGCAGTTGTTGGACAAATTTTCGTATATTTTCAAAAAATTGGTTGATCACCATGTGGAATTTTTTGATTCTGTTCAACCAAATATCATGAGTGATGAGGAAAAAACAAGACAAGAATTTTTGGATTATCCTAATTTAGAGAAAGATGAGTTGTTGAAAAGCTCTTCATTTGATGTCAATACGGGAGAAGGCATTAAATTGGCAAATAACTCCGCTTCTAATGATCAAAATGATAATACAGACATGCAATCACAGAACATGTCTGAGGTTGTAGAAAGCAGCTCTTCTATGTCATGGGAGTCGTACTTTGACACGTTGAACGTTGCAAACACTTTTGTAAATGAAATTTTGGAGCTTATTATAAGTCACGACAGCACGGAAGGCAGTGCTCAACTTTCAACAAGTGATGGAAACGATTTCCAAAAAAATTATATTCTTGTTAACATGAACAAACTGCATTTGCAAATCATTGGGTTGTTTGATACGGCCAAAGACTCATTGCAATCGAGTTCTGAGCCAATTTCAGCAAAAGACCCAACAGAAGAACTGACACTGTCTTTGAGATATACTGACTATCTTACCCATTATTCAGAGTATTCTTATCTTTGGAACAAATCAAACGAAGTTGATCCACAAACTTGTAATTCATCTGACTATTTGCTAAATGAAATTGATTTTTTGCGATTAGTTTGTAATTTAGAAAACGTGGCAACACTATTCACCCCAGATGAAAGATGGAACATGGCCACAAAATTGGACAAGACATTGGTCCGAGCCATTCAACTAATATCCAAAGAAAAATCCAGCATTGCTACTGGATTGATCAAGGGCAGGGACAACGAGTTGAGTCCGTTGACAACGACATTGAGCAGATTGTACATCAGACGATCAGAAAACGAGTTGAACAGATTGGATTTGCAAAAGCAGAAATATGGAAACTTACATACATCATTGCAAGATTTGCAGGAAGAGCAGCAGCAGCAAAAACAGATAGAGGCTGTGGAGAAAACCATTCGAGTTTTGCAGAAAAACGTGGTTATGCTTTGCAACAACGCGATGAACGTTGCAAAGCAATCTTGTGGTGTGAGAGAGTACATCAACGACAAGCTCGTGAGAAACAGTGTTTACCAAGAAGCCACTGAACTGCAAGCCACAATAAACTTTCAGTAGTGCACATATCATAATACGTTTTGTAATTGCTATTTCTTGGTCTCGGTTGCACAAACCTTATTTAGTACCCAAAACTATGCTCAACCTTCCAGAAACTTTGCAGGCACACGCACCCGAGTCCCAAAGCCACTGACACACACTCTCATCCATCCGATCCTCGTGTTTCTATTTTTAGGTTGCACGTGCAATTTCATTTTTTTTTGGTTTTGGGTGGCGCGATCTGGCATATATACCAACTACGTTTCCAGTGGCACTCTGTTCCGTGAGGCCCGATGGTGGCGCACGCCAATTCTGTTGTTTTTTTTTTGCTTTTTTTTCTTCCTACTTTCAAGCTGCCAGATAGGTGTTTCACTCGACACTGGAACTTGCAGCATACGTAATAAATCAACTAGCAAAAGTTATTGCTGGGCTTTTCTTTTTTGTTTTCTTGTTCAACGACACAGTGCGGAAAAGATTGACGCCATATAAAAAAAAAGAAAAAAGAAAATGAAAAAAAAAAAAAGCCTGCTTGAAAAAACGCCAACAAGATTTGAAACATCGGATTAGCAGGAAATAGGCGCAATAAGTCCGTGGAGAAACACCAGCGGGAACACACAAATGATGGATGATGGCTTGACTCAAACTAAAACTCAATTAACTTATTTTTGTTGCTAAAAAATACAATGAAACACGACACGAAAAGTGCAATATATCGGAAAATATTGCTGCTAAATTTAAACCATTTTTGATCAAAACAAGAAGCTTATAGACTTTTGATGATTACGGATGTACTGATCTAGTAGATAAAAAGATGATGAAGGAAATTGCATGTTTTCAGGTGGAGTTGCTTGATCTGATTTTTATTTGATTGATTTGATTTGGTTTGGATTGGATTTGAATGAGCTAGATTTGGGAAGATCAGTTCGAACCAAGTAGTTCTTGATCTTTTATATTCGATGATATATATATATATAAGGCTTCTAATATTGAAGCTTTCAGATAATAGCATAAAAGCAAGTAAGGTACAAAAAGAAGTGTGCTCAAAGACAGAAAAAAACTCTTGAAAAAAAGTCACTCACCACTAAACAATGAGCTATAACTATAATATCCCAAACCATATAAATCAGCCTAATCCCAATGAGCCAAACACACAAGAACAACATCAACACGAAACTACATACGGGCAAAGTTACAACGACTTTCTAGATCAGTATTCTGATCTGGATGCAGAAAACGCAGAAAAAACACAACCCCAGCAGCCCAATGATAACATGTACAATAATGCCATTAATAATAATAATAATAACAACAACAACGGCACTGCAGGATTGCCTGCCAATAACCACCGTCAATCAAGTTATATTCAACAGCAACTCACGCGTCCACCTCCGCCTCTTGCTCCTTCTTTGCCTTCAAGAGACGGGACTGATGCTACTACCGCATTTGAATCAAATCAAAACAATGTGGTTATTGATGCAGGTCCTATGCCAGCAATAACCGTTACCGGTGTGCAGAGACCTTCTAGAAATAACACAATCAATGTTATTCCAAACAGCACAACTTTTAACCAACCAACTTCTGATTTGAATGAAAACGAACTTTTCCATGATTATTCGGACAATTCTTCTATTGCTGAAAGCGCAGACCCAATAAATCAAAGAAATCTAACAAGTGAACCATTTATATCCCAAAATGACCCATCCTCAGATTCTATTTTTGCGTACAACAACCATACAAGTCAAATGGATTTGCTAAATCATCTTTCAGAGGAAACAAATGGTAACACCCCTATCAATGCATACCACAACCCTAGTACTAATACCAATGCATACGATAACACCCACCTAAGTCTTCCCTCGTCCACATTCCATCAACAAGCAGGTTTTGCAGACCCAAATTTGAACAGTTACGAATTACAACAAAGTTTTGATCCACACGGAAACAACTTTTCACCATTCAGAGATGTGGAATCTGGTGAAGACAACCCGATTTTCTTGGCCGACCAAGGTGATGACTATCAGATCAACTCCTATCTTAAAAGAAATGGGACTATGGTTGATCCGTACAAAGACAACAGGGATTTCCAAGACATATGGGTCAGAAGAACTGGAACCCTTGACAATGGCCATGATTACAATGCACAGCATGACTTCACGAATCTTGCAAACTATGATGATGGTGCAGATGGGTCTAACTCACTTAATGATCAAGAGCAGTTTGGTGGTGTTGGCCAAAACCAGCATATGGATCTTGGAGACTCCATTGATGACGTTGAGAAATTGGAATTCCCAAAAGATAGAGAAGTTACATACAAAAACGAGGTGGAAGAAGAAGAAGAAGAAACAGGCACAGAATTATCGTCTTCCTTCCACAACCTCAATGGCAAATCCACAAGTGAAAACTCCTCAATGGGGTCCAGAAGTGGATTTTCCAGAAAAAAGAGAAGTGACACAGCTGTTAGAAAATTTTTGTTGGAAAATGGTAATTTTGTTTTTGATTGTCCACTAAGTGAAACATTGATCTCCTCGTATTACAAAAGTGTTGATAATCCTGCGAATATTTCCAATGAATTCAAATTTATGAGATACCAAGCCGCAACATGCGAACCAGATGACTACATCTACGAAAACTACACTTTAAGACAACAAAAATTTATGGTCCCGCGTCAAACTGAATTGATGATCGTTGTTACCATGTACAACGAAGACGAAATTCTGCTGGGGAAAACTTTGAAAGGGGTGTTTGACAACATCAGACATATGTTGAAAAAAACACACTCCAGTACATGGGGTCCAGAGGCATGGAAAAAAATTGTTGTTTGCATTGTCAGCGATGGTAGATCCAAAATTCATCCAAGAACTTTGGCCTTGATGAGTGCTTTGGGTTGCTACCAAGACGGTTTTGCAAAAAGCGAAATCAATGAAAAAAAAGTGACTGCACACATTTATGAACACACCACAAAGGTCAACATTGCTAAAATCGATGACAACAACGGAATACAATTAGCTTGCGATCAATCAACGATCCCCGTGCAACTTTTGTTTTGCTTGAAAGAAAACAACCAAAAGAAAATCAATTCTCACAGATGGGCTATCAACGCATTTGCTGAAGGCTTGAAACCGGAAATCATTGTACTTTTGGACGCAGGTACCAAGCCGGGGAAAAACTCCATCTACCAGTTGTGGAAAGAGTTTAAAGACCCACAAGTCGGTGGGGCTTGTGGTGAGATCAGAGTTGATTTGGGGAAAAACTGCAAAAGTTTGATCAATCCATTAGTGGCTGCACAAAACTTTGAATACAAAATGAGTAACATTTTGGACAAAACCACAGAGTCCAATTTTGGTTTCATTACAGTGCTTCCAGGTGCGTTTTCTGCATACCGTTTCGAGGCTTTGAAGGGGAAACCGTTGGAAAAATATTTTTTTGGTGACAACATGCAAAGTATCAAATTGTTTGCGTCAAACATGTACTTGGCAGAGGATAGAATTTTGTGTTTTGAAATCATCACTAAAAAAGACGCAAACTGGGTGCTAAGATACTGCAAAAGTTCATTTGGGTCAACAGATGTACCTGAGAAAATTCCTGAGTTTATGTTGCAAAGAAGAAGATGGATGAACGGTTCCTTTTTTGCGTCGATTTACAGTTTTATCCACATGTTTCAAATATGGACTTCTGGACAATCGGCAATGAGGAAACTGGCATTGACTTTGGAGAGTGCGTACCTTTTATGCAACACTGTCATCTCATGGTTTGCGTTGAGTTCCTTTTTTTTAGTGTTCAGAATTTTGACTTTGTCCATCAGTGTTTCGTTTTATAAAATCAAAGTGTTCAATTACTTGGCAGTGATTTTTTTGTGGCTTTATGGGTTAACGTTGTTAACAACTTTCATTTTGTCTTTAGGTAACAAGCCCAAGGGGACTGCGAGATTCTACTTGATTGTTTTTGTGTTTTTTGCTATTTTGATGGTTTATGTGATATTTTGTTCCATTTACTTGACTGTTCACACAATCGAAGATTTGATTGCGGAAAAAAGCACCATTACATTCAAAAAATTGCTTTTGTCTGCTCCATTTAGAGACATGTTGGTTTCAATGGGGTCCACTTATTTGCTGTACCTTTTCAGCAGCATCATCTATTTACAGCCGTGGCATATGATTACTTCTTTTATACAGTACTTGCTGTTGAGTCCCGCTTATGTGAACGTTTTGAGCATTTACGCTTTTTGTAATGTCCATGATATCACCTGGGGTACCAAGGGTGCCTCCAAAGCGGCATCTTTAGGGAAAATTGCCACAAATAAAGACGGCTCCGTTCAAGTGGAGATTCCTGTTTCTGCAAAGGAAATTGAAAAGAATTACCAAGAGCATACCCATTTGTTGGCCAGCCAACCTGAAAAGGAACAAGAGCAAGAAGTTTCATTTGACGAGCAGAAACAAAGCTACTATGCGAGTGTGAGATCCATCATATTGATCGTGTGGATCATCTCAAATTTTGCTATTGCTGCAGTCGTTTTGGAAACCGGTGGTATTCAGCAATACGACAGATTGAGACAAACAAACTCAAATGTTGCTTCAGTCACTGTATCTATCATTGGGAAAAGAGCCAATATTTACTTTTCAGTCATTCTATGGATGGTTGCTTTCCTTGCTGCCGTGCGGGCCTTGGGTTGCACTTTCTACTTACTGAGAAGATTTTTCTACTCAGTTCTGCATAGAAGGAGAAATGTGTAAATGTTTTTTAATGTTTTATATTAACCTGTAGTTTTTTCAAATTTTTATGCTCGGAGAACAAAAATTTGATATGTAAAATTTATATTTTGAGTAATTTTTTGTTTACTTTTTGGCGTACAGAAATTAATGTAAAGAGTAATTGAATCAAGCACTTTCACACTGCCACAAAAAATATAAAAGTAAACAAACAAAAATGTAACGGCTAAAAAATGCCAATTGCTATTATCTGAGTAACATCCAATTGTTTCAATGAATTCAAACCCACAAACTTTATTTAACTTTTAGGCTTTTGGAAATGTACATCCTGTAACAAAATTATGTAATCTCAAGCAAATTATTGCCTTGCGCAAACTCCCCGACCGAAAAAGCGGTTGCAAAATAATTTTTCATTTTTCACGGCACGGTCCAAGTTTTCAGCACTCTAAGCATTAAAAAGTTCTTTAACTTGAAAGATTAAGTTAACACACCATTTTGTCAATTATATCAGAAAAAAAATTAAACAAACCCAAAAGCATCCACTGTATACAACAAAATGAAGATTGTATTGCAAAAAGTCACCCAGGCATCGGTGACTGTTGAGTCGCAAATTGTCTCACAAATCAAAAAAGGCTATATGCTGCTCGTGGGCATTTCCACTGAGGACAAGATGGAAGATGTTGAAAAACTGGCCAAGAAAGTTACAAGCCTTAGAATATTTGAAGATGAGACCGGTGCGTTTTGGAAGAAAAATATCAAAGACGCCAATGGGGAAATTTTGTCGATATCGCAGTTCACTCTGTATGCGAAAACAAAGAAGGGAACCAAGCCCGACTTTCACCTTGCACAAAAGGGACACATTGCAAAGGAAATGTATGAGAATTTTTTGCAGTTGCTAAAGCAGGACTTGGGTCAGGACAAAGTCTTTGATGGTGTGTTTGGAGCCATGATGGACTGCAAGTTGACCAACGACGGCCCAGTGACCATTTTGCTGGACAGCAAGGAGTGATGCCTGTGCTGGGAGCTTGTGTATGTAATTTGTTTATTATATATCTTTTGTACTTTTTTTTTTTTTAATGTTTGTATTGAAAATAGTTGTTGATCTTTGCGAGAAATTTACTTATCAGATCTTAATGCGCGAAATAAAGACGCGTCATTCTCAACCAATTTTTTGTTCGGTATCAATAAAAAAGAAAACGGTTGGTACAACATTGATTTTCAACAGAGTTTCAAGAGAGGTGGACACAAAAAGAAAAACAAGGCAAAGAACAAGTTGCAAGAACCAAAAGATGGTGGCCACTTTTCTGAACAACACTGGAGAACTGCTGCAAACATGGAACGAGCATGGATCTTGTTCTGTCAGATTTGTTTCTGTGCTTCATTCTATCAAAGTCGTGAATGGTGAAATCAACTTGCTGCTTAAGAATTTCGACGGAAAGGAGGGCAAGAAAGATTTCTATATTGCGCGGTTTGCAAAGTTTGAACATCCGTGCATGCAGTTTTTCCAACATTTGAAAACCGCTTACAAGTTGAACGTTCCTGAAAACTTTGACAAGACCCATTGGTCATTGAAAAACATTTATTTGAAGAGCATTATTATATTGAATATACTGGGGGACATTCATGCCACTGAATCTTTTGTTTATGTTTTGATAGACAAATTTCCAAGAATAACTAATGTCTCGGGGAATTATGGGAACAGTGTGAATGAATTTGTCAATCATTTGTGGACCAATTTGATCTTGATGGACGATGACAAGAATCAAAAATTTTCTTTTGAAAATCTTGCAGTTTTTTTTGAGCCTGAAAAGAGTTTTGTTGCAAAGTTGAAGAGCCCACCAGAAGAACCACGCAAGACTTTCAGTGTTGATGATATCAACGTTCAAAGTTTGTTCAGCAGTGACGAGGAGGAGGAGGAGGAGGAGGAGGAGGAGGAGGAGAACAACCGCGAAGGAGAACAAGATTTGCGAAATTTGGATTTTTCGTTTAGAGAAGAAAGCCATGCTGCAAAGGATGTCGTGGAAAGCGAAAGCTCTTTGAACTCTCAGTACTCCGATTCCGATTCCGAGTTCCATGACGCTACAAGCGAGTTGTTGGGTCTTCCTTTAAAGAGGACTGCCCATGAGATAGGGGCGGATCTTGCCTTGCTAAAGAAGACAAAATGCGACATTGCACGGCCCACAACTCTGCAAAACTATGGGCAAGATCCCGTATCGCTGGTTTCCATTGCCACACAGACTGAATTGACCAACGCGGACATTGTGCACTTGGAACTTTTCAAAGACACGCAGATACCACGGGAAGTGCGTAAAGCACGGTACAACATGGTTGTTGAGGTGCGTGAACCACAAACGGTTCCCAAGGCACAATCGACCCAGCTTTCCATGATCAAAAACGAGTGTCCTGTTGTGGCTGATACCGAGGACATTTATGAAGAACTTGAACCACCAAACGTGAAAACTGAACCACCAAACGTGAAAACTGTGAGCCCTGTACTTGCCAAAGTTTTTCCTGCTTCTGTGCCCCTTGTGCAATCTTTCCGTGAATTAGCAAAAACCATGGCCCATTTGTCGAAAACCTGGGAGATGTCGGGGTCAGGTGTTGCTCAGGTAAGGCTGCGTGGAAGTATTGTTGGGATTTTACCGACCCATCAGATGATTGACGTTGAGGATTCTGCTGAGAAGTTGGAACAAGTGGTGTTTAGTTTTGTCTTGGCAAAAGACAACTCGAGCATGGTATCCAAGTTCCACGAAAAGAACTCTGTGTTTGTGACTTGCACGGATGTGGAGTGGCTATGCGATGTTTTGGACATCAAGACCTTTTTGAAAGCGCGTCATTTGGAGGAAAAAGTATCTTTGATGGATTTTCTTGATGAAATTTATTTGAAAACGCCTTTTTTAGAGCCATGCACTGTGGAATTGCAAGTGCAAGTATCTGTTCATGATGGATACAGATATGAGTTGGTCCCTTACATGGACGACAACGGTGTAGCATTTAAGCAAAATGCTTCCGAGATAGAAAGCAGCAACAGCAACAGCAACAGCAACAGCAACAGCAACAACAACAACAGCAACAACAGCAACAGCAACAGCAACAGCCGTGTGGTTGTGTTTGAGCCTACTGGATACCAACAACAAAGCCAAAGTCAAGGCAATGGTGATGGTCATTCCAATAACACTAAAACCAGAAACAAATACATTTCTGTACCCATTAGAAGAGAAAATACTAAATATGTCAAGGATGTTCATGTTATTGGACAAAATAAGATGTATTTATCTATTATTGGATTACTTGTATCTATTGATTTTGTTGAAAGAACAGGACAATATGCTATAATGTTTAGTGATTTTACATTTAATAATGATGCAATGTTGGATACAAGATTTTTACCTTTTTTTGTGGAACCACATCAAATGATGGAAAATGGAACTGTTTTCAAAAGTTTTATGTATGGTGATCGATTTAATAAAATGAAATCTCAATTCATTGATTCATTTGGAGATGTAATGGATTTTAATACAATGCTTGAAGCACAAAATGTTACTAGATACGGTGTTTTTTGTCGATTTGATCTAACTGTTAAATTATACAATAATAAATTGGATCCATTAATTACAAATATTACATTTTTGGATAATTTATGTGTTTTACCTCATGATGAACAACATTTTTTAATTGAATGCAGATTAAAATATTTCCAAAATTTAACAAAGACTCAAATAAAAGACAATTTGTCTTTAATGAAGATTTTTACCAACTTGCAAAAAAACTCTGATGGATCACAATACATGATTGGATCTGATGAGGACAAAGTGATTGGTAATAATACTACTACTAATACTACTACTACTACTACTAATACTAATACTAATAATAATAATAATAATAATAATAATAATAATAATAATAATAATGATTTATCAAACAAGAAGAAAGATAACTCAACCATACAAGATCTCGATGACAATCAAATGACATTACAAATTTATAAATCCAGTTTACAAAACATGGGAGCACCACCATACAGATTGGATCATTCTTTTATTCAAACATTGGAACGGATAGAGGGGAAATCAGTGAGTTTTTTAACAAAGATTCTAGATCAAACAAATCATTTATATTTTGAGGTTTTAGGACGGATTGTTTCTGCTGAATTGATCAACAAGGACATGATTTTGAAATTAAGAATTACAGATCCAATAAATAATCAATTTCCATCTAAAAGAAACACTGTTTATGACAACGAGAATTCATTGGTGGCATTTGTTATTTTCCCATCTAATATGAAATATTGTTTCCAAGAAATGAATTATTGTTTGTTCGATAAAGTGGTGAATAAATACATATTGGGCCAAAATTCACAATTTAGGTTACATAGAGTTCCTATATTGACTACTTCAACAACATCACAGATCATATGGGTCCTATTGGATTTCAAGATATCAGATATTTATGACACTTTTTTGCACTCAATGATTGAGTGAGACATATGCAATTACAAGCATTAACAAGTATTTAAAGGTTTTTTGTCAAACAAATTATAGTGCATGTCACGTTACCTCTCAACTGATAGCTCTTAGTTTGGCCATATATGTAAACAATGACACTAACCAATTAAACAACATCACAATTTTGAATTTAGTGTCAATTTTTATTATTCTATTGTCTTTTATATATGTGTTATTCTATTGTCTTTTATATATATGTTATTATATTAATCCTGTTACTCTATTGTTATTTATTACATTATTAATTTATTATTTTATTAATTTATTATATTCTTTTCTTTCTGCTTTCCACTCTTCTCTCTCCCCHCCCCCCCCTTTTTTTTTTTTTGTTTTTTTTTTCTTGTTCTCTCTCTTTGTGTAATATAAAAGTATTAAGTATATACGCCTTAGACAATAGAGTTGTGAGTAGAGTATATACATGTAAACAAAGAAATCATCATCTCCTAATAACATTAACAGACAAATTAGTCTATTTTATAAATAAATATATATACTAAATATTAGACAACAATAAATTATGTATTCCCTGTGTATTCGGTATTACCTGCTTTAAGGCAACTGATTAAAGGATATTAACATGTTATTGACTAGGTACTACTTACTACTGGGTGTATGCTACTTACTTCTGGGTGTATGCTACTCAGTACTTGGTACCTGGTCTGTAATACCCAGTCTTTAGTATAATTCATATTACGTAGTATATAATAAATACCAAACTCATCAATGTTCAATCATAAAATAGGCACATTTTCTATATTCAGGATGAAATAAGGAAACAAAATAAATTATTTTTAACTAAATTATTTTAATTGTTTGCATTGTTCTAAATGAGTTATGGTAATATAAATATAATATTATATGATTGTTTGTTAATTTATGTAATTATTTGACAGTTATATTGGACCAATCTTGTATATATATATATATATATATATATGTGTATATAAATGAGTTTATTTCTATACGTGAATAACTCTTTATGTATGTATTTGGTTATTCCTATAGTATTACCTTCTACGTTATCAACTCTAATATGCTTGTGTACACTACAATACATCTTCTCTCCTCTAAAACATTTCACTATATATATATATAAGCTACATCAACATCATCAACAACAACAACAACAACAATAACAACAACGACAAAATGAAAGTTAAAAGAACTTTTGATGCAATTTTCTTATTTTTCTTATTGGGTGCAGGATTATTGACTTTTTTCCTTATTTTATCTGGTGCTAAATCCACTGGAACTTTAACCAATTTTTATTGGTTAAAAGCAGACACTTCTGGAATTGATAATGCAAATTCAGAAACTTATTGGACCAATTATATGGCATGTGGGAAATCAGGATCAGATTTCACAATGTGCAGTGGGAAAAAAGCTGCATATCCATTTTCTCCAAGAGATAATTTTGCAAACAGTAATGATCAATTACCAACATCTTTTGTTCAACATAGAGATACTTATTATTATTTGAGTAGAGTTGGATGGGCAATGCTATTAGTTGGATTATTTTTTGAAATCATTACAATTTTACCAAATTTATTAGCATTATGTTTAGATTATACAGCAATTCTGATTTGTTCATCTGTTTTCATTTATTTTGCATGGTTTTTCATCACTTTAGCTGCATGTTTATTAACTTCTGCATTTGTTAAAGGAAGAAATGCATTTCATGATTCGAATAGAAGTGCTCATTTAGGTGTTAAAAATTTTGCATTCATTTGGACTTCAGTATTTTTATTAACTATTTGTGCAATTTGGCATCCAATTTCTGCAACATTAACAAAAAGATATAATGTTTTAACAAAAAGAAATAAAAATAGATGGGATAATGAAGATAAAGAATATGATCAACAAAATGAAAATCCAACAGGAGCTGCAAATTATTATGGAAATCCAACAGGTGCCTTTAATACTCAAACAACAGTAGCAGCTCAACAACCAGTTCAACCAATTTCAAGACCAACTGATTATGCAGGGTTCACTTCAAGTGCAGCCGATCAAAACGATGTTAGTGATGATAATAATAATAATAATAACAACAATAACAATAACAATAATGGCACAAACCAACCAGCAAGATCAGCAACAACAAACACAAACAGAACTTTTGTTGCTACAGGAAATCCAAACAATAACACCCGTGCTAAAGCTAATCCATCAGATCCAACAGATGATTCAACAGTTGCAGGAACTGGTGCTCTGAATGTGCCTTTTCAAAACAAAGAGATGAACAATAGAAACTCTTTTGACGAAAGTGGAGAATATGACGATAGTGCTGAAGATGATTACACAACGGATTACGATGGGAAATATGCCACTTCTCCAATGACTAACCCATCAAGTACAACAGCTGCTGGTTCAGGATTGAAAAATCCAATCAAAATCACAAGATCCAAAAAAATTAAAAAAAGGGTCCCGGGAACAGACAAACTGATTGTTACAAATGTTGAAGATGAAGCAATTGTCCTGCCTAAATAAGCGTGATTGAGTCTTTACACATTGCTGACGCCAAAGTTGGTTTTTTTTTATTTTTTATTTATCAATATCAATACCAATACCCAAGACACCTCATTTGAGAAGGTGTCATTGTTATAACACCTTTTAATAGTAATTTAATTCTTAATGTTACCATATTATATTTTTTTATTTATAGTTATATTTTTAATGTTTTAATTCAAGCACTACTGCACGATCAATAGCGCGTGTAAAAAGTACTACACCAAATACTACTACACGAGCGATAGCGAGTGTAAAAGGTACTACAATAAACTCTACTACAAAAGCGATAGCAAGTGTAAAAAATACTGATATGAACTGAGTTTGTGGTACCTTTGACAGGGAAACCTAAAACGAGCAGGAAGGACACGAGTTATACCTTGTGTGTAGCATGGAACATTTCAAACAGTACTGTCTAATACATGCAAGCCTTAACGCTTGAATGTGAGGGTTGGTTGGGAGGGTAGTAATGACAACATCATTTCCTTCTTTCACACTTATTTTTGATTCTTGTTGTGCATTTCGTAAATGAGAAAACAATTTTCAGCACTATCAAGTGCGGCAGATCGCCTTATGATCTATAAAAGCGGGTTTGTCAAGATAGTCAAAGAGCCGCACTTACACCCATTGATCCACGCAAACAGTTTCAACAAACAATTCTCCAAATACACAATCTGGTTTATACTGTTAAAGCGAAGAAGACCCTTTTAGAGTAGTGACCGATGGGCTTAGTGAGTTGTTTTCTTACAAATGATAACCAGAGTACTCAAATCACTTGCGAAAAGCACACTTGTAAGAGAAAACTTTCTTCCAAGCTGCCTGAAAGTAAAGGTACCTAAACTTTTGGCTCTTGCGTGTGACAAGAGACGAGAGAGTGATATTATATGTACCCAACTCACTACCGCCTTGCAGTTAACTTTGTACCATCTTGGCAAATTACCTGTCGCAACAATAATAACCGTAGTGCTTCACAAAAACTGCACTGTTGCAAAACAAGTTTGTCTCAAATCACGAGATTTCTTTTTTCCAACTTTTCCGGCTTGGCGGTTATTTCTCATTACCTCTCCCGTTTAGGAAATATAATTCTATTATCTCATTTAACGTTGAAAAAAAGCTGCAAAAACAAGGAAAGTCACCCTTGTTATTTAAACAAGATCCATCATCACAAATTGAATTTTTTTTTTTTATCAAAGTATTTAACTCAGTTCTTGATTAAAAAGTGTTACAGGGTTATGGACGCAAATTTTTGATGCTAGTCAGATCTTAAAAATATTCGCAACTCAGTAGTCGCAAAGCTTACTGAGGGCAATGCAAAAGAACCAACACCCAGAAAAAAGAAAGCATTAATCAAATTGAAAGAAGCTGGAATCCACCATGAGCAGTTTCCATACAAATCATAAATTTGCTAACAAAGAAAGTGTTGACAAACACAAAACCAGCACTTTCAACACAAGTAAGAAAAAAATTGAATACAAGGGGAAAAAAAGCACCCATTGTGTGACTAACAATAACAACAGCAACACGGAAAGTTTCTTTAACGAAAACAAAAATCAAAGGTCTCCAAAGATCAAAGATTATTGCAGCAAACCAAAACCAAAACATAGCAACAATGTCATTACACCAAACGAAATTTACAAAACTAAAAGCATCAGCACACAAACAGATGACAGAGTGAGTTTGCAGTTGTTCAATATGTTCAAAACAACAGACACAACGGGTGGATTTGTAAAATCCGATGAAGAAAACAACAAAATGTTGCTGGAAAATAACAAGCAGAACAGAGCCGAAATTCACAAAAGAAGAAAAAACAGCAACTTTTCTGACACATCAACGTCTTCTAATCAAACTTTGTTTGATGAATTTGCTTGCTCAACGTTTCAACCACAACCAGAAATGATCAACGATACTAAGCATTTTGCTGGTCACGATAAGTCGAGCTCTGATGGCCACTTTTTCCCCATGAATTATTACTTGAACAAAGAAACTTTGATGAGTTTTCAAAATAAAAAGGACATTTCAAGATTGGATGAAAATGCTATTGACAGGGATATCTCCGGTGACGGAAATGAAACCTTCAAAGAATCAAAGGATAATGACAACGTGCATGCCATCCCAAACGATCATCCACTGACCATGGTAGAATCAAGACAAGTTGAAGCTTTGGCTAGATTAAATAATTTATCACATGCTTAAAGCTCATGGAAGAAACATCAATCGCCTTTTTACCCTTTATCAAATCTGCAAACTTTTTTTGCACAATGCAAAAGAAACGATACTTTATATTTCTTCATTTCACAAAAAATACCAGTTTTGAAAATTATCATAATCTCAAAAAAAAAGACAAAAATTTGAAATTACACAGAGACGCATGCATTAATGCAACATGACACCTTGGTAATTTCCCCTACATTCTCCCCTTCATAACATTCATCATCAGGATAAGCATGTCGAAAAAACAATAGAGTCGATTATATCACAATGTTCACAGTAGAAATAGGATGCAAGTGTTTGTGGACCTTTTAAGCATAAAAACAAATAACATAAGTCCCACTCTTTTGAAAGCTGCATCAAAAATTATAAAAAGAAAACAAAAAAAAACCGTCTTCTAGGGAAAAGAGCTTAAAGATACTCGTAAAACCACAGACGAACAATTGGATTTTCACCTTTTGCTGCTCTCATGATCATCCTAATTTTCACATTTTTTTTGCTTGTTTTTTGCTGGTTATATCAAAAGTCAAGTCTGTACCACAAAATTCTCGATCTGCGTGCGCTGTTTTCTGTGCTTTTGTGTGCTTGTTTTTGTTTTTATTTTCGTTTTTGTGTTTTTTTTTTTTTTTCTCTCTCTCTTCGCTTTGGTGTAATTACAAAAGTCAACGTCGAGACATTAGATTTTTCATTTTGTATTAAAAAGAGGTTAGCTAGTTTTAGTTTGTTTTGATTTTCCCAGTGGAAAGGGTTTACGTAGGAGTTGTTTGAGTATGCGTACACCATACGTTGGTTTGTTCATAAAATACCTCTTATCCTCTTGTGCACCTTCTGAAAAGTCTAAGCTAAGAAAGAAACACCAAAAAAAGGGAGTAAGAGCACCTCCTATCAAAGAAAAACACTCACTCTGAACTGGAAAGAAAAGTTGAGACTTGAAAAACTTGCATTTACCTGGTTCTTTCATTTTCCGAGCATTAGATTAGGTTCTTTTTTCAAAGTTTTGAGCAGTTGACCACCCCATCTCCGAAACATACTCATTATCAAGTCATTTTTTGAAGCAAAAATATCAAACAACGTACTACTCACCCTCCCCACTGTATTCACAATACCAAAATACTTGCTCACTAGTCTTAAAAGCATCATTAGCACCATCAACTCATCCTTTTTTTTTTTATTTTTTATTTTTTTTTTGACTCAGTCCACTTTTTTCAATCTAAACAGAAATTTCAATAGCAAACAAGCAACGCCTTTTCCAATAAATAAATAAATAAATGTCCACCACAACCTCGTCATCATCATCATCTGCAGCAGCAACGACAGCAGCAGAATCAGCTTCTGGATACGGTTTAAAACCTACACGGTCTTCTGAAAGCACTAGCTCTGCACAGCCCTCCACATTAAACAGTAACAACAACGCAGACTCTATTGCCAACCAGACCCAAAAAAATAGCTTTTCTATCAACCACAGACACAGCATAGCTCCAATCATGCAAACAGCTCGCGCTTCCACAAACGACCCAACACAACAACTAAACCACATGCTAAACAGACTTTCTTTTTCTGCCGGGCCAGGTTCTTCTGGTTTATCGGGAACATCAAGAGCAAACATCACATCATCTAACATGTCCTCGCCTCTAGTTGCAAATTCAAACATAGGACTGCATTACATGATCAAGATTAGAAATATTCCAAACGACATCACCCTCAGAGAAGCAAACGTCATGTTTGCGTTATCTCAGTCTGCACTTGTTGACATTGATGTTATAGAAGAATCAGGCACTGGAGAAAAATGTATTCACGTTTTGTGGAATTCACTTAATGTTGCTTTGAGCAACGCATTGTTGCTAGACTCCAAAACCACGTTGTTTGGTCCTGATTTTCCATTCAAGTCTTTTATTCAATTGTACGATGTACAATCTCAGCAGCAAATTCCTTTTAACACTGCAGCAAATTTGGCATCTACTCAAAACTCTGCTCACAGACCAAGTTTGATGAGAACTCAAACAGATCCTATGCAACTACAACAACAACAACAACAACAACAACAACAACAACAACAACAACAACAGCGTACATTATTTTCGTTCAACGATCCGTTTGGCTCCAGACACAACTCTGCTGTCATAGGATCTCAGCAGTCTGCTCACTTGATTCCTGGGTCCGCAGGTGGACACGGAAACAATACCTCACTGCAAGCTTCTCATGAGATGATGATCCCCCCAAGCCCATTTGAAGATCAATCATTTTCATACGATGATGTCCCATCTTCTGCTTCATCTGCTAGCAACATTTGGAACACTTCAAATATGAATGGAAGTGTGTCTAACAATGTTCTTTTAGCATCTGGCAACATTGATGATTCTGCCGCTTCAAATGTTTCAAGAGCAACGACGTTTAACATGCCACCAGCTCCAAATAGCTCAACAATTTCTTCCCGTGCACCAGAATGGGCTCAAAGAAGTCCAAGCATTTACCAGAACCCTGCAGTGCCTGCAAACTTGGATCATTCCCCTTCAGCAACTTACAAAAACAGCATTTTCAACAACGGGCACGGGCGTGGTCCATTGGAGACCAACTTTATTGGCAGCCCGTTGGGGAAAAAAATCAGAGAGGACATTGGCACTCAGCTTCCTTACAACACTGCCGAAGGCGTCAACACCCAAAATCTGTCTCCGACTTCTAAAAATGCTTCTTTGGCCACTGCTGACTCTCAAGCTTCTCGTGAAACGTTGAAAACCAACAACAATAATGAAATCAACGCAGTTGCAAATAAACAAAACGTGCCAAATGCTTTTGCTCAAATTGAAGGTGTCACTGAAGAAGATTTGGTTTTACTAGCCAAAGTCCCAGCTCCAGCTAATCCAGCAGACCAAAACCCACCTTGCAACACCTTGTATGTGGGAAATTTGCCACCAGATGCTACCGAAATGGAGTTGAGACAATTGTTTTCTCAGCAAAAAGGTTTCAAAAGATTGTCTTTTAGAAACAAAAACAATGGGAACAATCACGGTCCAATGTGTTTTGTTGAGTTTGAAGATGTTATTCTGGCAACAAGAGCATTGGCATCTTTGTACGGGTCCCAGTTGCCTAGAAGCAATGGTAGCACCCACTACGGAAACAAAGGCGGTATCAGACTAAGTTTTTCCAAAAATCCCTTGGGTGTGAGAAGCAGTGTCAGTGCTGGTTCTGGACCGTTGACCAATGGCCATTCGAGAAGAAGCATTGCCGCTTCTGCTTCCGGTGCCCCAACAACAATGTCGGTCTTAAGCACCTTGTCTGACGCAGACCATGGAAGAATGTCATTATCCGCAAGAAATTCCGTTGCATATCCTTCTGCGAAAGCTGCTCTGACTTCATCAAGCCAGGAGCCATCAAACACCTTTACATCGTGAAGAATGGTACCAGTCTATGATGCACACAGTAACAAACATTTTTTGGCTGTCTATTGATATATGTTTTTTTCCTTTCTTATGTAACACTATCGTTTTCCATATCATTTCATACATTGATGAGACAAGCAGCATTGTATGTATTTACTTTCTGATGCTTCGTCTCAATCTGTCATTTAATCAACTAATCGATCAAGATTTTCTATTTTCTGTAAGTTCATCAGTTGCTTCTTAGCAAGCTCTCTTATCATAATTATCAATCATTTGTCCGAAAAAGGAAATAATATTGCCCAACGCGAATAAATGTATTTTGTGTGCGTTCTCGGTACCTTGTGTTCGGCGTGCGAAAAGTACCTCATTTTCCAGCTTTTCAATTGTTTTGTCATCTTTGGATGAAAAGAGAAAGGAAAGAAGTTCGATGTTTATGATTTGGGCTCTGAACGTAATTATTAAAAATCCAATCTTGAGCAATCATTTCGGTAACCTAATTTTGCAATTTCAGATTTTTTTAGTGATGCATTGATAAACCCAATCAAAAGCAAAAAATAACTTGACCAAGGAAATCTGTTGCTAACCCACATCAATTTTGGTGAATTGTCATTTTTTTTTTGGTTTTTTTTTTTTTGGTTTTTAACATTATGAGTTCTATCAGTGATCGGACCAAGAGAAACATTAGTAGCAATATTTTGAAAAGAAAGGAACACCATAGACATGTCATCACATATTCAGTCATGTTGATCGGCCAAGACGGCTTAGGGAAAACTACATTTGCAAATAACTTACTAGACAAAGCTGTATTCACCCACAAATATGCTGACCTGAACTCAAACACTCACTCTTGGAGCAACGAAGATTCAGGGAGCACGCACAGTACGCATAGCTCCAGAAGCAACAGCAGCACTGGCAGTGCTAGCACTCCGTCAGTAACTATCACAAGACCTGCAAAAACTGTGCTATATACAGATACTTCCAATTTTATTGAACCTGTGGAAACGTTTGATCCAAAGACAGCGGACAAAACCAGTGGCACCTTTCAACTGAAATCTACAACAATAGAGGTGAAAAGTGGATCCAAAGATGATGATATTTTATCATTAAATTTGTTGAAAACTAGTGGTTTGGGCACTAGTTTGGATAATGAGTTTTGCTTTGACGAATTGACAAGCTATTTAGAGCAACAGTTTGATTCTGTGCTAGCAGAAGAGATAAGAATTAAAAGAAATCCAAGATTTGAAGACTCAAGAATACATGTGGCTTTATATTTTGTTGAGCCTAATGGTCATGGCTTGAAGGAGCTTGATGTTTTGACAATGAAAAAATTGAGTAAATACACAAACGTTTTGCCTATAATTAGCAGATCAGATGCACTAAATGCCGAAGAGCTGAAAACTTTCAAACAAAGGGTGCTGAGCGATTTGGATTATTACAATGTTCCAGTGTACAAATTTGTCACAAATGATGATTTTATTGAAGAAAACGAGCCCAGCAGTCCTTCCATTGCTTCGAGTGGTGTGGGATCTGCAGCTAAACCGATGCGTGCTTCCAAATACGATATTGATGAACAAGACTTAGAAACATTGCAAGACAACCAAATGCTGGAATCTTTACAACCTTTTGCAATCATATGCTCTGACTCAAAGGACGACGTCACAGGACACTACACGAGATCGTATCAATGGGCTAACGAATCCATTGATGTTGAAGACCCAACTACCAGTGATTTGGCACTTTTAAAAAGAGTTTTATTTGGGTCGCATTTGCAAGACTTTAAAGACACCATGGTGAATTTTTTGTATGAAAACTACAGAGCAACTAAACTATCTTCTGCCATGGGGTCTTTCGAACCCTCTGATTCCCAAAGACAAAACCATAAGAAAAAGGCTTCTTTGAGCACTAGCGAGTCTTCTGTAAATGTGAACGCTCAACTGAACAATGAATCAACCACCCCAAGTTTGAGCAACTTTCAAAAACTCGTAATCAATGGAGAACCTTCCACATACTCTTTGAACAAACTGGCCAAATATCCGGATGAGAGTAACACCGAACAAACGAGTACTTTAGACACACAAACTCACGAAAGGGAAACGGGAGAGCATTCTTCAACGGCTTCTCAACATTCTGATTCACAATCATTCACTTCTAATAACTCTGCAACCAGTTTGCGCAAAACACAGTTGAGAAATATTTCTCATACTGTTCCATACCAGCTAAAAAGAGAAAGGATTCTTGCTCAGAAACAAAAATTGGAAGAGCTTGAAACCAATAGTGCGAAAGAATTACAAAAGAGAATTGAAGAATTAGAAAGAAAAGCGGCGGAATTGAAAAAAAGAGAAAAGTTGTTAAAGGCTCAGAGGGTTCAAAGTGTGTCTGGTGCTTCATCACCAACCATCAACAACACCTCTGTCAAAAAAGAGATTGAAGCGGATAATGAAAACATTGCCGTGAAAACAGAAGTGAAAAAAGAAGTTTTGTTTGATAGTGGTGCAGTCTTGCAAGAGCGTGCAACTTGCACTGTCATTAAGCAGGAAGCAAGCACTGATGATTCGGAGGACGCTCAATCCCAAGCGGACACCTCGGTTCTCAAAACTGATGTTACTGAGGGTATGTAAACTTTTATTTTAATCATGTAAACAATGTTCATATAGCAGCACTTGTACTGTAATTATTCGACAACAAAAATTTAAAGGTGTGTATTTCTTCAAAACGCATTCATTCTTGCTTGTGAGTATTACTTAATGGAAGAATGATATAAAGAGGGCATCTATATAAAAGTCAGCCCAGCGCGCAGCTCAAACAGAACTTATTGTTTCAAATGGCAAATTGGAGAAATGCGATGATGAGTTTTTGAACAAAAATTATGGATGATAAGTTTGGAACACGGCCTCAAATAAAACTCAAAAAAAATATCGAAAGCAAAAAAAATTAAAA
>LPNM01000005.1:93985-115868 GCA_001747045.1 Hanseniaspora osmophila | reverse complement strand
ACTTGAACAGCTCGGGTTGCAGACATCAAGTGATTGATTTTTTTTAATAACGAACCATGTTCTAATTAATAATAAACCTGATGTTCCAGATTGCTTTTGATGTTCTTCTTATAGGCTTTCCAAACATTTGGTTGTGCGCAAGACCATGTTTCCAAACTCTTCAAGTCTTAAAAAAAAAAGAGCAAAACATAAAAAAAAAGCTAGAACAAAAATTTTATTCACCACACCTGTGCCTACAAAAGCTCAAAGAAAAGCTCAAAGACAGAAAAACCTGATTCATTACGTCAACAAACGAGCAGATTTTCAGAAAAGTGCATTAACTCGCAAATAAGATGAACCATCAGTCTGAATTAGATGTTTTTCTCATCAAAGCGTATAAAGTTTTGACTTTGCAAAGGAGAGGTATAACAGATGATCAAGAGTCTGGGAGTTTAATTAGCCACGGTAGCGGAAGCGCCAACACAACTGGTTTCATGAGCAATCCAAATAATACCAGCACTTTGGGCGCAAACAGTGACAGCACAAGCAAAACGGAAGATTCTTATGGCACGGCCGCATTAGTCCAAAACGGACAGCCGTTTGCGAGCACCAACAATCCCAGCACCAGCGTGACTCTTTCTGGAAACACCAACGATAAAGTCGTTATTGTTGATATCAATGACTTTGTCAGCTCTGCTGGATCATCACCGTATCACCAAATGGGTTTGACCAATAGCAAAGACAATGAACTTTTTACCAAAATTGCCAAATTGTACAATGTGATTTTCTTGTCCGAAAGTGGTGCAAATGCGCCATTTTTTGATCTAAACTTTGAAAACGAGCAAGTGGGGAACGGAACTAAAAACAATACGATCAATGGCATAACCGGCAGCAACCACGAAAGCGTTGATCCTATTACTGGCCAGCTTAGAAAAGCAACAAAAAAATCTAAAAACAACAGCAATGTCAGTGGTTCTCCAAAGTCTGCGATAGAGTTGTATCAGAAATTTTACCAAATTATTAGAGAGTTGGATTTGAACTATGAAGGATGCCCGTATTCCAAGTATTTTATCAAGTTATCAGACAGTCTGTTGCAAATTAAATCAGATAACGAACTTATAATGGACCCGATTTGGAAAGCGATGACTTACAAATTTTTTGGGAAATACAAATACATCAAATTGATAACCCAGTTGACTAGTTCAAAAGGCGGAACCAGCAAGCAGAATGCAGCTAAGAAATCTTTTAACAACACCAACACCAACAATAGTCCAGCACCGGATATACCAAGAACCCACTTTTCTGCTGGTACGTACCAGTTCACAAACAAGTATGACAAAGCTTTAAGCTCTTCGACTAGTCCAGCAGAAACAGCTCCTTTAAATGGCACTTCCAATGTGATTGAAAACGGATCTAATATGAATACAAGCTCATCTTTGCCAGGACATACTGTTATGAATTCCTCTGGATTAGATGTCCCTGCGGGTCGCTCTGCCAATGGTGTTTATGATATTGGATTGCTTGGCACAAAGATTAGCGAAAACGTTGCTAGTAACGATATAGGCACCAATGGGCCTTATGTTTTGAATAAGGAGGTAAAGCAAAGAGTCAAGAAATTGCAAAAAGAAAGAAAGTCGACGAAAAAAGGGTATTTTACTACACCAACCTCTCCAACGACATCATGGATGAACAATTTTTTGAACACCGCTGGGACAGGTGGGTTGAATGACGGATTCAATGCGCAGTCATCAAATGCTTATTCTCAGCTCACGGAAATCCCTAACGCAACAACAACAACAATAACAAATGGTGGGTTATCCAACAATTTATTGGACTCCAACACGATGGCGGACTTTGAAAACACCTTGCTTAATTTGCAGGCATCTTCATCAACAGATCTTGCTAAGTTAGCCGAGACTAATGATCTTTCAACCACAAACACCGCTACAGGAAACCCAACGTTAAATGTAAATCAAGGAGCTCCGTTTTACCCTGTAGAAAACGCTAAAATTCCAAATTTATCTGTCAGCAACATGAACAGCAATCTGTTTGGGAGCAATACTACTGCCGGAACACCTGCGTCTGGGCTTATGCAGGACAGTCTCAATAATACAAGAAACAATGTTAACAATGCTGGACGGGCTAGACAACGGAAAGCGATGAAAAATAGAAGGTACACGGGATCTTCTTATTATAGCAATGTCTCAAACGTTCCAAAGAATGATAATGTGAACAGAGCTGGTCTGTTGGGTCTTCAAAGGAAGAAAGACAGAAGAAGCAACACTTCCAGTGAGTTCATGTCCACACACATAAACAACAACAATAGGGCCAGTATTGGGCAAGGCTTGAACTACGGAAGTTACAGTTACGCTCCAAGCATAGGGGACGATGATGAAGATGACGATGAAGATGACCGTAGAAAGCAAAACGACGAAACCAACATTGCATCGCTTCTGGAACAGCAGAAGCGCCAGCAAATGATCATTAATGCTGCTACCAATGCCTTAAACTCTGCTCTGAACAAGCAAGGTTCGAACGTTGCTGCCGAAATGCTGGCCAACAAGAATGCGACGAGCAACAACAACAACAACAACAGCAGTGGAGGAAAAGTCATTGATGGTGTTGATGTTGATATGCAAGAGTTGTTGAATTTTTCCAACAAGTTGTCGCCGAGTGTTGCAAAAGTCGACGGTCAACCCAATTCCTTTTTGAATGCTGAGCAAGGGTTTGGGCAAAATAACAAGAACAAACTGAACAACTCTCCGGTTCAAGCGAAAAACCTTATTGACGCTTACAGCACCCAGATGAATACGGGCAGTACGATGACGGAAGAGTCTTTTATGAATCGTGGGTTTGATGGCGGTCCTACCGCGAGCCTTTTTTCTCAAACAAACAATGGCACTGTTACTAACAATAACAACAGCAACAGCAATAACAACAGCAATAACAATAACAATAACAATAGCAACAGCAACAGCAATAACAACAGCAATAGCAATAATAATGACAATAATAATAATAATATTTCTAATAACACGAAGAATGGGGTTGACTTGCCTATGATATCCGAGTCGACGCTTGGTCCCCCTGATCTCAACAATCTCGATGTTGGTATTGGGTTCAATGGGGCCAATGGTGGGCATCCGCTAAGTATCAAGCACAACACGAGTATGGATGGGGGCAGTGAAGCCGGCAGTGCACGCGGTCCATCAAGCCACTCGAGAAGTCAGTCAAGAAGAAAAAACACACTATTCCCACAAGCGGCTGGGTTTGGGTCAGGCATGTTGGACAAGACAGGGGCGCACAGTGCGCCTTCAAACATCACCAATATGAACGTGCAGTCTGGGGTTCAGCAGCCAAGTCATCGGGTTAAAAATGGGCCTGGGTCTCGGTTTGACAATGGTGGTGGTAATTTTAATAAAAGTGGACCGCATTCTGGATTGGACAGTACGAAAAAAACGAACAGCAAAAGGAACAGCAACAGTGATGTTGATAGCAAAATTCAATCTGGTGTTGGATCCATTAACACATTGGACATCTACGATAGATTGATGAAAGAAAAAGACTTGAGAATCCAGCAGTTGGAACAAGAGATTGAGCTTCAAAGACAAGAAACTTTGTGGTTAAGAAAGATGCTAATGGAAGACATGGGTGTTGTGAGAAGCATGTTGAATGACATTAAAAAATAAGCTCATTTTTTCAGAGAAGATTTTCTTTGTGTTTTTTTTTCATACGTTTTGTAAATTCATATACGATCTAACGATTTTATGACATTGTTCTGGATTTTTTGGTAATTGCTGTGAGAGAATTTCTGGCATTTAACTCACGTGATGCAATTAGAAAGCATCCCTTGGTTTGGTTGATGAATTAAAACAACCCTATTTTTTTTTAAGGAACCAAGCGTTTTAGCTGATAACACAAAAGTTGTAAATTAAAACATAACTTTAAATTGGTGTATTGACATTCATCAAGAAACAATCTAAAAAATAAGAGCCAAAAAAAGAGCACAACATACATATACAATGTTATTGAATAGTATAAAAGCAGCCAAGATCGATGCAGAATTGATGTCTAGCAAGTATGGCTTCACTTTGCAACAATTAATGGAACTTGCTGGGTTTTCTGTAGCCCAAGCAATCAACAAAGAATATGGCCATTTTGATGGAAAGCGGGGTGCAAGTAGTGGGACGAGTAGTGGGACAAGTAGTGGGACAAGTAGTGGGACAAGTAGTGGGACGAGCAGTGACACTAGCAGTGACACTAGCATTGGTGAAAGTTCTGGAATTTGCAACAACAACAACAATAGCGGTAGCAGAAAAGATATCTTGGTTATTGTTGGTCCGGGAAACAATGGTGGTGATGGTCTTGTTGCTGCCAGACATTTAGCACTTTTTGGATGGACACCTGTTGTTTATTATCCAACATACGAAAAGAGTATCAACAAACAACCTTTTTATTTAGAGCTTTGTGAGCAATTAGAATCCATGTTTCAAGTGGAGATTGTTAAGAAATTGTTAAGTTCTCAAAACAAACCAAATTTTCCTCAATCTCCACAATTGAGTTTTTTCAGCAAATTTCCCTTTATTCTTGATTGTGTTTTTGGATTTAGTTTCAAACCACCAATCAAATCGGGAAGTACTTTTGAAAGTGTTTTACAAGACATGATCACTTTGCAAAAAACCATTGTGAATCATCCCATTGGGAAATCACACAAAATCGTTAGTGTGGACATTCCGAGTGGATGGCATGTAGACCAGGGTCCTATTGAAAACGAGCCTTTTTTGAAACCATCCATGTTGATCAGTTTGACGTATCCGAAACAATGTTGCAAGTTTTTGCCCGAATCCACGGTCCATTATTGTGGAGGAAGATTTATTTCCGATGCATTTGCCAAAGAGTATGGGTTTGAACCTATTCCTTACAAAGACGATTTGCAAGTTTACAAATTTCCATCAAAATGGGCAGGACAAAGAGATTAAGAATAAACATCTATGACTACTACTCCAAATTCTAATCATACTACTAAATCCTACTACTAAATCATTATTCTAATCCTTGTGCATGTGTTTTGTATCATGGCACTATATAGCATATAGACGTTTGCTACTCCAGACGTCACTGTCGCACAAACCGTCAATAAAAAAAGGATAGGAACCGCTTTCCTCGTCCCCCTCATTTCAATTTTTCTTTTCTTTTCTTTTCTTTTCTTTTCTTTTCTTTTCTTTTTCTTGTTTTATTTTTATTTTTTATATTTTTTTTTATCTGTCAGTAATGTCTTTTCTTTTTTTCTGTTTCTTTTCTTTTTTTTCGTTGTTTAAACTTTTTTTTGTTTATTATTATTATTTATTATTTATTATTTATTATTTATCATCATCATCATCATCGTTGACAAATTGGCATTGACAAATTTTGGTATTATCAGACAAAAATGAATTAACTCATTTTACCTTTTTTTTTTTTTGTTCTTTACTATATTTTGTCTCACGTTAAATCCGTGAATTTCTTTTTTTTTTTTGTTCTTTCTTTAAGCTTAGTCTGTGCTTACACTCAACCTAAGGTACACCTCAAAGAGATTAAATAATTGTTTCCAAGTGTATGTTCAAGTGTAAGTTCAAGTGTAAGTTCAAGTGTATGTTCTAGTGTAAGTTCAAATTCCTGTCTCTCTCTCTCATTCTTGATATCAACAACTCCTCTTGATATGACCTTTTGGTTGGTGCAGCAATTAGCTTATCGGAGACTTTATTTGTGGAAGAACATTCATTTTTTTCTTGATAGCGGCTAATTCGTTATTTGTATAGGTATTTGGTAATGCCATAAAGAAAGACAAACAAGATACAGAGACAGAGACAGATATAGAGACAGACAGAGGCAGACAGAAACAGATATAGAGACAGACAGAGACAGATACAGAGATACAATACTTTTAAAAATATACTGCTTGATCTCGTGAAATTATTGTGAATTATTGAGTTATATTTGCATAATCGATTTATATTTATACCTGGAAAAGGGAATTGCTAGCAAAGACAAGAAAATAGAGAATAGAATAATAAGAATAATATAATATAGGATAGTAAAGTATAAAATAACTATTATTGTTGATTTAATTGATACTATTCAAAAAATGGCGAGTACCGTGGACAGGCCATGCGGTAACGATGATACCAAAACATTTAATAGATTGCAGAATAAGAATAATGACAATGTTAACGGAATTCATGATAATCAAAATAACAGAGAAAATCATTCTACTCTAAATTATAGTACAAATAACACAAATATTAAAAACACAGAACTAATACAAGATTTTGACATTGATGAAATGCATGATTCATCTTTTTCTCAATCAAGCAGTCCCATCACTCCAGAAACAGATCAAATAGATGTGGATCTGCATCATCTTGAATGTGTTACTCAACAGAAAAGAGTTAAAGTGTATTTGTTAGAAAATAATGAATGGAAAGATATAGGAACAGGATTTTGTACAGGTGAAAAAAATTATGATGAAACTACAGAAATTGGTTGTGATAAAATTACAGAAAATAATCATGAAAACAATGAAAATAGTCAAACAAAAAATAATATTAAAAATAATATTAAAAATAATATCAAAAATATTACAAATAATATTAAAAATAATACACAAATTGAACCTTTTCTCATGGTTAGAGAAGAAAAATCATTAGAAAATATTCTCTTGATTTCAAAATTAGAAGGAAATGTAGAATATCAAAGACAAGAAGATACCCTGATTGTTTGGAAAGACTTGAACGGAAGAGATATTGCATTGAGTTTTGAAGAAAGTAGTGGATGCGATCACATTTGCGAATATATTGTTAACGTGCAACTCAATGTGGTAAAATCTATTTCTTTAGTAGCAATCAAATCAGATTTGATTACAAATACAACTGTACACGAAATCATAGCAGGCCCGGTCAACCTCCCCTCAACAAGTTTCCATCTTTCCATTATTGAATTGATTGAATCGTTAAAAATTTTTAATGAAAACTTGACTTATCAATTTTTGAAAACAGAAACCATTAATTTCATTATTGATCAAAAATATTTTACATGTTTGATTAAAAATTTTGAAATTGCTGAATTTGAAAAAAATTGGAAAAAATTACTTTTATTAAGTTCAATTTTGAAAACTATAATATTATTCAATGAACAAATCATATTGGATTTTATTTTAAAAGATGAATATTTCCAAGGTATGTTAAAAATTTTGGAATACGATTCGGAATACCCAACCATGAAAGCAAATTATAAAGAAACGTTTAGTGAAATAATTAAAGAACAGCAAACGAAAAACCAAATATGGTTTGAAATGAATAAATGGGATCAAAAAATGGGTCAAATGGGAAACTTGTCAAAAAATTCAGATACAAAACTGGTTTTACTGAATACAACAAAAGATGAAGACACGCAGCTAGAAGAATGTAGAATGGTGGTCAATCAACTTTGCAAATTGACTTTCCTAAGAGACATTGTTTTGGTCCGTTACTTGGAAGATTACCCCATTATTACAGACTGCATCCAAGAAGATCAAACATTTGTGATCGACTACATGACCAACAAATCTTCAATATTGGACCAAATTGTGGACGTATACTTGAACAGTTTGGACAAGAATCAAAAACTAGATTCATTAAAACTACTGCATGATTGTGTTATGATGGCCAAAACATCACTAGTGGACCATAGCGAAAAAGCAGAATTTTTCATTAAATTGGTTCATGCAGGGTTATTCAAAATGCTTCAAAACGCTTTTGGATTGAATACTAGTGCTACCGAAGCAACTAAAACCTCGTCATCTTTTTTTTCTTCTTCATCTTCTTCTTCATCATCTTCTTCTTCTCCTTCTTTTGCAAGCACTAACTCTGAGCATAAAGACGCCACAGAGATTGATGAAAACATCAAACTGCTTGCAACAGATTTGATTGTTATTATTATTGAACATGACGTTCTACTAGTCAACTCTAACTCGTCCATTGCCAGTGCTGCAGCGGCAGCTGCCGATATTATTGCATCGGAAGACAACCAAAAAATAACGACAGAGTCTGTTGAGTCTTCAGAGACCAGTTTTTCAAACACCAACACTGAGTCTAATCAGATTGCTACCAAAGCAATAGGAACTACTGTGAAACATACAACACATACCACCGACACAGGGTTGGAAGAATCGCAGCATGACATGTCTTTACTGTCCATCATATCAAACCTTTTAGTTTACGGAACAGGCCCGTGCTTGAAAGATCAACTACTCCAAACATTATTGACCTTATTGCACCCAGAGGGCAACACCGGAGCAGAAGATTTCCTTACAAACAATTACAGCCATTTTGAAATTGCAACTGCAGCAAATAAAAATGATGACGATGATGATGACGATGATGATGATGATGATGTTAATGATGTTGAAAGCGACTACCACATGGAAAATAACAAGCCTACAGGTGATGGTGACATGCTACAAGAAAATTTTGAAGTTGCAGAAACCAATGACAAGGTGACTACGACCAGTACTATCTACACTAAAGCCAAAGTGGAAAAAAACGACCTTGACGACATGGAAAACAGTGACGAGGACGAAAACGATGCAGATTATGAAGAAGGGGACAATTTGAACAATGAAGTCAATTTTAGCGGCATGGTCATTGATGAAGACATGGTTGAAAGTTCAGAAGATGAAACAGCAGCAAATGAGCACATCAATGTTTTTTTAAATAAATTTTATGAACTCATTGCCCCTGGTCTTTTCAAACCATTGATCGATAACAAGTTTTCTGACTATTCGTCTGCAATCTACTTGGTCAAACTTGTGAAATTCATTGCAATTATACATACTCGGGATATTTCCAGAAAGTTTATTTTGCAAAATAGTTTGATGCAAAACATCTCAAAGCTTGCAATGGACCCAAATTCCACATTGCAACTAAAGCTAGCGTCAATTAGATGCTTGAAGTGCATCATCTCTTTGAATGATGAAAAATACATTGATTGTGTTATTTCAGAAAACGTTTTATTGAGTGTTTTTGAACTTTTGAATGAAAACAAATTCAAAGATAATCTATGCACTTCCACGATCCTTGATTTTGTCAAAAATATCATGGACTTGAAGCAAGATACAAAATCTGCCAAATCTATTAGAAATTTTGTTGCTTTGAAAGACTACATCTTAATCAATTTTCATGACGTTTTGGCAAATATGAATACTGAACCATTGATCCAAGATTTTTTATCTCTCGACAACCGTGAAAGGGGCCAGCTAACGAGCAATAGTGCTGAATGCATGGATACTGACGAGCTAGTTGCGGAGAGAAAACATAACGAACATAAAAGACTGAGAGAAGACACACCAGAACCAGCAGCAAGTGGATTTTTGTAACTGTTATACACAGTCCAACCACAACTTTTTATAGACGTTGCTAGATTTACTTATGTAAACGCCATTTCCCAAAAAGAAAAATGCTAGCACTTATGTAACAACCAATTATGATGGAAAAAAAAAATTGCATCAGCATGATCAAAGACGTAAATCATGAAATTAGCTTAAAATTTGAGTAATTGTAAATCACCAACATGGCATTCAGTTTATCTTCTTGGCCTTTGTGCAAATAAAATAGAAAGAAAAAAACAACAAAAAAATAAAAAAAATAAGAACTCCTCATAGGGGGCTCGAACCCCTGACATTTCGGTTCCTTGCTTTGCTTAAAAGCCGAACGCTCTACCAACTGAGCTAACAAGGACGAGTTCTTATTTGCAAAACTTTGAAGTACACTAACTTCTAATTATCAACAGGCAAGTGGTTTTGACTGTTTTTTTTTCGAGTTCTCAAATTTTTTGTCGTTTACTTAGCTTAGGGATTACCTTGTTTTGAGCCTGTTCTCATTCTCATATCTGATTTAGCAAAAAAGTTTGATTCAATACTTTATAAGATACTTGCTAATAGAATGAGTAAACATTTTGTGATTATGTACAAATCTTAGTTGTTGAGCTTTTTCTTTGATGGTTTTATGTTTCTCTAGCTTGATGTTTCTTAGTTCTTCTCCTGCTTGCTTATCTTTCAAAATAAAGAACTCAAAACAGATAAAGGACAGTGCCCAAAAAATGTCTGAATGGAAAGTTGACCCTGATAACAGAAGAAGATTGCTAAAGTTGCAAAAAATTGGAGGAAATAAGAAATGTGTCGATTGTGGGGAACCTAATCCACAATGGGCATCTCCAAAATTTGGGATCTTTATTTGTTTGGAATGTGCCGGAATCCATAGGGGATTGGGTGTTCATATCTCCTTTGTAAGAAGCATAACCATGGACCAGTTCAAGCAAGAGGAGCTGGTTAGAATGGAGAAAGGTGGGAACGATCCTTTCACCGAGTACATGGAGTCCCACGGGATCGATTTGTCCTTGCCGCCAAATCTGAAATACGACAACCCAATTGCCAACGATTACAAGGAAAAGTTGACGTGCGTTGTGGAAGACAGAGAGTTTGTGGAACCTGAACATGCTGATTTTGATCCTTCAACTCTTGTTGACCCAGCTAAAAAAGTTGCGTCTGACTCTTCCGCTTCCATCAACAAAAATAATACGACCACCAAAATTGTTGGGAAAAGTGGCGACTTTATTGGTAACAGGCGTTCCATGTCTCCTGGTCCAAACACACAAAAAGAGAAAAACCAAGCATATTTCCATGAGCTTGGCAAAAAAAATGCAGATAAACCAACCGACTTGCCTCCATCTCAAGGGGGTAAATACCAAGGTTTCGGCAGCTCTCCCGCCCCACAAGCTGCATCAAGAAATACACAAAACGGCGCTACTGTGACTCTTGACAAATTGCAATCCGATCCCTTGGGCACATTGTCCAAAGGTTGGGGCATGTTTGCAAATGCTCTTTCCAAAACGATGGAAGACGTGCAGCAAAATGTCATTAAGCCACAAGTTGACCATTACCAAAAGGGTGAGCTGCAAGAAGAGGCCTACAGGGCTGCTCAGCAGTTTGGACAGAAATTCCACGAAACCAGCTCTTATGGAATTCAAGCGCTGTCCAATTTTACCAAAAATATCCAAGATCAGTATGGCTACCAACAGGACTCCACAAACGGAACGATTGAATCACATTCGTCTTACGGGAGTTTGAGTGGGAAAGGCGAGAACGAACCATTAGCTGCCAACACGTCTACGAACCAAGAAAAGAAGAAAGAAGAAGAAAGTTGGGACAACTTTTGATCTTGCAAGTTCTTTCCTGTTTTCTACCAAATATGTATCTGTATATTTGAGTATCTTTTAATGGAAAAAAAAAAGTCTCGACCCATTTTATTTGTCCTTCCGATCAACTAGCTTGTTGTTTGTTTATTTCTTTAGTGTTTGTTATTTTTTCACGAAAAGCTTGTGGTCAAATTTCAAGTCACATGGCTGTGGACTTCAGTATGTTGATGATTTGTTTACCGTAATCAATAATAAACAATATTCTGTTATTGAAAATAGAAGTAAGTTCAAGTCAAAGTTCTCTTTGAAAAATTTCCAGATTTTAAAGAGGCGCTATTTGAAATATCTGTGGTTTTAAAGAAACACTGATGAACGAATCAATTGAAAAAAATCAAAAGCTTTTCAAAAAAGAGCACACACACGCACGCACACACACTTGCATAATGCACTCCTTTCTGGAATCCCTACCAAAGGAATTGCAAACCGAATTGACTAGTTTACTGGTAAATTTCCAAGATGGAAAAGAAAGGACTGGTTTCCTCAGCGTTGTTGAAAAAATTTACAACTTTGCAAAAGACAATTCCGATGACATGAACAGAAAAAAACCAAAAATTGAGACCAAAGCAGACAATGAAGCTAAAACTAATATATTCACTCTAAATGACGTCTCTGCTATATCCCCAATCAGAAAAAAAGTCGATTTCTCCATATCGTACAATGCCAATACTAAAAGTCCTGAGATTCACCTTTCAAAGGACAACATCTCACAACTTTGCATCACGAATTTGATGAATAATGTCACTTTTGCCACGTTTTTGCCTGTTCCTGAAAAAAGCAATTTGTCATATTTGTTAATCCAGTATCAAGAATCAATAAATCCAAGCTTTTCCGAACCTGTTTTGTTGTCGCTGAACAAAGACTCGATAATAAGACAGTTGTCAGGTTTGAAAGTTGTCAACACTTTACCAGGAAATGCGCATCTACAAGGCAATTTCCAGCAGTGCATTGATTACATCAGAAAGCAAGCCATTCTTACTGGTTTTAGAATTGTTGATCCGTTCAATCACAGCACCAAAGCCTTCACTGAGAGCAGCCATGCCGTGCAGCCCTTTTACATCAATTGTCACAGAACCACAAAAGAGGGAACACTTTATTTTTTGGCTGATTACATTATTTTTGGTTTCAAAAAACCTATTCTTATTTTTAAAACAAGTGACATCAATTCTATAACTTACTCTTCAATCACCAGGCTGACTTTCAGTTGTACTTTGATAGATAGCAATGGTGAAAAGACAGAATTTTCAATGATTGATCAAAGTGATTACAACACTATTGACAACTATGTGAAAAGCAAAGAAGTGATTAACAAATCAATGACTGCAGAATTGAAAGCCAAACCAGTGGGGAAGCCACAAGCAAACGAAGGAGTTCAGGAAAGCGCGTTAGCAGCAGCTGAAAAGCAACTAGCAGAATCTGGTCCAAGCATCAATGATATAAACATGAACTTAGACGAAGATGATGAGGAAGGTGATGAAAACTTTGTTGGCGAAAGTGATTTGTCTGATGGCAGCGGAGACTCAGACGATGATTCAGAACACGAAAACCCAGGTTCACATAGCATTGATAATGAGGAAGAAGAGGAAGAGCAAAAAGAAAGTAACAAACAGTTTACTCACACAAAGCAGAATGCACAAGAAGAAAAAATGGATCATGTGGAAGAGCCCGAGGAACTTGAAGACGAGGAAGACCAAAATCCAAGTCGGCATGAACAGGACTATGGAAACGAAGACATGGACGAAGAGGAAGAAGAAGAGGAAGAAGAAGAGGAAGAAGAAGACGAAGAAGATTCCGGCGCAGAATATGCGTAAAATAAACATGTCAACACGCTCCACAAGCTATTTGTGCATTTGCAGCAATATTGTACGATAAGAAACTACATATAACAAATATTAACAAAAAACAAAACAGTCAAAGATTTCTATTCATCTAATATATAGTTACCCATTTTGTCCATTTTCAAGTTGCCTAAACCAGTGGACAAGGCGTTGATGATCTTTTCATTTTCCTGATCCAAACCATCTTGGCTGTCATCGTCACCTTCGCTATCATAGTCTGAGGAATAGACATCTTCAGAAGTCTCTTCTACGTCCTCTTCAGAATTGTCCGAGTATTCTTCTGCACTATCATATGCTTCTTCTGCAATATTTCCTCTCATGCTTTCCACAGCGAGTTCCAAGTCTCTGTCTCCCGGATGCTTTTTGCTGAACCCCGATGCGTGAACTAGTTCGTCTAAATTGTTTATTCTTTTGACGTCTCTGTGAAAAACAGGATATGGATATCTGTACCCGTCTCCGTATCCATCTGTATCCAACATAGTTGAATCAGCTTTTGGTTCATACTTTAGTTTTTTTTTGAAAAATCTTCTAATACAGTCAACGTCTCTCTTGAAATAGTAATCCGCATTCACATGTTCAATCGAAACAGCTTGAGGGAAATCAATAACAATAAACCCAAGATCGTTTTCATTTGCTTCGTTGTGGTTGTCCTTGATCATAATATTAAACTCATTATAATCACAATGAATCAACCCGTTATTGGCCAATTTCACGATAAAGTTCATCAAATCACTATACAATTTTGGCAAATTTTTATGTTTTCTCAATCTTCTCATCGGAAACCCTTTGATATATTCCATCAAAATTGCATGTCTTGAGCAGTCAAAGGGCTGCGGAACGTTGAAGCCGTTAGTGTACAACAGTCCCAAAAATTCGTATTCTTTGCTAGCAGCAATTTTAGACAAATGCATCCAGTTGGTGTTAAAACTGTTTTTCTTCAAGTAATCTCTGTTGTTTTTAATTGTGTGGAAAGAGGTTCTACCAAGTCTATGTAGCTTCATCACTTTTTCCACACCATGTTTGTCACTGACCTTGTAGATGTCAGATTCTTTACCAATACCAATCATGGCTCCAGTGCTGTAAACGGACTCTCTGTTCAGCAATGCTTTCAAAGCTAAGTAATCGATCCCGTTATAAGTCAGTCTGAACCCATCGTACTTGACATTTCTTAATCTCGAAACTAGTTTCAACTTGGCCAAATCACCAAGAGACCTGTTTGTCCCACTAATCGATCTCATACCGGATAGTCTGTGGATCAACGAGGTGGGCACACATTCGTGGTTAAGAGAACCTTGTTCCACACCTTGCAGAACTTTGAAGTCCTCAGAGGTTAAATATCTCATATGACTGGTATCCAATTTCATTTTAAAGTTTTCAAATATGGGTTTTCGGTGTTGTTCTTTTGGTAAAGTGCAGCTTTTCACTACTTTGCTTGATGGTTGATTGTCAGTTTGTTTATACTTTCGAAAGCTAAAAGTTTTGTATAAATATGTTCATCTCATCTGTGTGGAGAGTAATATAGCAGAGGTTCTCAAGTGGAAAAAAGAAACGCGGGTTACGAGACAAAAAGCGAGAATCACACCGTAACGTATATCACGTGGTGTAGATTGCTAAAGATCAGGGCTTACGAAATCTTTAAACGTACGGCAAGTTCAATATACAGAATTGCTAGCAACTTGGCACGTCACCAAACGTAGAGTCAAATAAACATGCTTTTTAGCTAATATATATATGTCAAATACACAATGTATGTAGTTTACTTTTCATACTCAACGAGACAAGGCGAAAACGCTTACCATCTTCCACCTTGGTTCCCTTGGCCGCCATAACCACCTTGGTTACCACCATAACCGCCTTGGTTACCGCCATAACCGCCCTGATTGCCACCTGGACCGCCAAAGCCACCTGGACCACCTGGACCACCTGGACCGCCAAAGCCACCTTGGTTGCCACCTGGACCTCCAAATCCACCTTGGTTGCCACCTGGACCGCCAAAGCCACCTGGACCGCCTGGACCGCCTGGGCCACCAAATCCACCTGGACCACCGTGTCCTTGATGACGGCCCTCGTTGTTGTGGTCGTTATTACCACCACCAAATATTTTTCCCAAGAAACCTTCTCCGCCTTGTTGTTGTTGAGGTCTTCCATAGTTTCCGTTGTTGTTATTGTTGTTATTGTTGTTGTTTCCGTGGTTTTCAAAAGCGTCAGAAACTTTGTTAGCTAAGAAAGCACCACCAAGGGCACCACCAATACCACCCAGAGTGGAATGGTTACTGGAACCTTGGTTCCCGGCATACCCACCGGCAGCAGCCCCTAGAACAGTGCTCATCAACCCTTTGTCGTTGGTTTCCCCATTTTGTTGGGCTTGAGCTTGGTAAGCTTGTTCGTTTTGGCCTTGGTAAGCTTGGTTTTGTGTTTTGTCAGCACCTTGGTAAAATTCGTTAGCAGACATGTTTTGTTGGATTTGTTTTGGATTTGTTTTGGATTTGCTAGGTACTTTTTTGCAGCTGAAGGAGTAAAATGCTAATCATTCTTGCTGAATTGACAATTGTCTAATATAAATCAAGAAAAAGGGTTTGACTTTTTATACAACAAAGGTTTGGGAACACCCGAAAGAATAAAATTTTTTTGCCATTCGAATCACAGATTTAACACCCAAACTTAATTTTAGAAGCACTTACGAAATGGTACAGGGCACGAAACTTTTAGGAGAAATACACAATAATTTTAGCGTGCATGCAATTCCCTTTGCCCTTCCAGCTTCTCACAATTGTGTTGGTGTTCACAATTCTGCTCGAACGTATTAAAAACACTTTACCTGATTTGAAAAAATGATTAAGACAAACAGGGCACACAACTTGTCACACAATTCTTTAGCAATATGTTCGGACACCCTTCTTGTTCTAGAAAAAAACAAACTAAATCTCAGCGTATGGGTAGGAGAAACAATGCAGAAAGACAAAAATTACACATGGCAAGCAAAACAATCCATTATTTCTCGTTCATTGAATGCTTATATTGAGATCAAAGAACGTGGCTTTGTTTTCAGCACAAACATACTCCTTCGGGGGCTGAATTGTTAGGCAGAAACTTTCAAGAAAAGAAGAAATCGAATAAGAGGTGGCTTCCCTAGAGCTTTTCAAAAGGTAAAAAGAAGAAGGTAGGGTGAATTCTCGCACAGTTCCAATGATGCAAAGGTTACATCATTTCTGCTATAAAAAGACAATGTTTTGTCCAAAAAAACAGATGAAACATTCTAACAACAAAAACAACATTTGCTTAGTCGTACACATTGCTCAAACAATTTTTGTGCAAGGATACATATTCGTCATCTTTCTCCTCGGCATTTGGTCTCGTCCATGGCAAACACCAGAACAAAGGATTCGCTTTGAGATCCCGGGAAAATTACCAAACACAAAGCACGTGCAATATCAAAGATAAAGTACGATCACGTGACAATACTGCTATGAATAAGACACCCAGACAGTTCTAGACGACGCGACGTACACTGTTACAACATGTCTTATAACGTCAACACAAGCAACTTAGGCAGTTTGAAGCACACCTAGAACTCAGATCAATTGTTCAAAATGTAAAAGTTATCAAGTTTATCTCAAAGCGATCCATCACTCGAGCTAGATCGTTCAACTTGCACTGACGTTTATTTTAAATCTATCTTTTTCTTTTTTATTTTTTTTTTTTTTTTATTGTAATTTCAATTCTATATGGGAAATAAAATTATATATGAAAGGGGTAGGGGGGTGGTGGTAATAATGGGGCATAAAGAGAAGCAAGACTCTTTAGATATATAAAAAAACACATACGCAAAACATTAAAGCGTGGTTTTTTATCTGGTAGAGGTAGCTTTAGAGTAAGCTCTTTTCAAAGCGATTTCAGCTTTTCTCAATTCATCAGTAGAAGCATCTTCGATTTGCAAAGCAGCCAAAGCATCAGACAAAGCGGATTCAACCTTGGATCTAGCACCTTTCTTCAATTTAGCAGAAGAAACTGGGTCGGAAACAACAGTTTCGACAGTAGAGATGTAAGATTCCAATCTTTGTTTGGCTTCGTGTCTTTTAGCAAAGGCTTCGTCAGCAGCTTTGAATTCTTCAGCATCGTGCAACATTTTTTCGATATCTTCAGAAGACAATCTACCGATAGCGTTGGAGATGGTAATGTTGGCGGTTTTACCGGTGGATTTTTCAACAGCGGTAACTTTCAAAATACCATTAGCATCAACTTCAAAGATGGCTTCCAAAACTGGTTCACCAGCGCTCATTGGAGGAATACCTTTCAAGTCGAATTCACCCAACAAAGTGTTTTCAGCACAGTTGGTTCTTTCACCTTGGTAGACTGGGAAGGTAACAGAAGTTTGGTTGTCAGCACAAGTGGTGAAAGTTCTTCTTTTGATGGTTGGAACAGTGGTGTTTCTTGGAACAACAACACCCATAACGTTACCAACCATACCAACACCCAAGGACAATGGAGCAACATCCAACAACAACAAATCTTTGGTTTCGTCGGAAGTAGATTGACCAGTCAAAATGGCACCTTGAACAGCAGCACCGAAAGCAACGGCTTCATCTGGGTTGATAGATTTTTCCAATTGTTTACCTTCAAAGAAATCAGACAACAATTTTTGGACTTTTGGAATTCTGGTAGAACCACCAACCAAAACGACTTCGTCAATTTGGGATTTGGCAATTTTAGCATCTTTCAAAACTTGTTCAACTGGTTCCAAAGTGGATTTGAATTGAGAAGCATTGATATCTTCGAATCTAGCTCTGGTGATAGAGGTTTCGAAATCTTCACCATCGAACAAAGAGTCGACTTCAATGGTGGTTTGAGTGACAGAAGACAAAGTTCTTTTAGCTCTTTCACAAGCAGTTCTCAATCTTCTCAAAGCTCTTGGATCGTTAGAGATGTCCAAACCGGTTTTTTTTTGGAATTCTTTTTGGAAATGGTCCAACAAGTTGTTATCGAAATCCTGACCACCCAAATGAGTGTTACCGGAAGTGGATTTAACAGTGTAAACACCACCAGCAATGTGCAACAAAGAAACATCAAAAGTACCACCACCCAAATCAAAAATCAGAACATGTCTTTCTTTTTTTTCGGATTTACCAGCACCCAAACCGTAAGCAATGGCAGCAGCAGTTGGTTCGTTAATGATTCTTAAAACGTTCAAACCAGCAATGGCACCAGCATCTTTGGTAGCTTGTCTTTGGGCATCGTTGAAATAAGCTGGAACAGTGATAACAGCTTTTTCAACAGTTTGACCAATTTTAGCTTCAGCGATTTCTTTCATTTTGGTCAAAACCATAGAAGAAATTTCTTGTGGAGAGAAAGTTTTGGTTTCACCCAAGTATTCAACTTGGATCAATGGAGACCCTTGTTGGTCAATGACGGTAAATGGCCAGGTTTTGATATCGGATTGAACACTTTCTTCATCAAATCTTCTACCAATCAATCTTTTAGCGTCGAAAACAGTGTTTTTTGGGTTCAAAGCAGCTTGATTTTTAGCAGCATCACCAATCAATCTTTCTTCTGGAGTAAAGGCAACGTAAGATGGAGTAACTCTGTTACCTTGTTCGTTGGCAATAATTTCAACATTGCTTTCGTAAGTAGCAACACAAGAGTAGGTAGTACCTAAATCGATACCAATAGCACCTTGGAAAACACCGTCAGACATATTTGTGATTTTTGTTTTGTATGTTTCTTCTGGTTTTTTAGAGGTTTGTTTTAGTTATAATAAATGATATACAATAAGAATGTGCATGCTATGCAAGATGAGCTCATAGGTAAAAATAAGAATTAAGAAATAAAACGAAACGCACATGTTTAGTTGAGTAAAATGATGTTGAATAGCACAACAGCTGAACGCAAACATTGCAAAATGAGGTAAAATTTAAAACACAACTTATCAATTAGAGATACATCTTTGAGCTAAAGTTAACCAGGTTTGACTTATAAACGTCGAAATATTCAACCATATGATGACCAACTTTATAACAATTTGGAACAAAGTTTCTCAATACCTTCGACCTCGAGACTTTGGAAAATCGCAGTTGAAAAATTTTCGACTGAATAAAATTTTTGAAATTTCATAGTCAGGATATTTTCATGAGGGCAACTTTGTTGGCAAACTGCACTGACGTCTGAGAGAAAACAGTTTTTTGCAATTTGACAAATATAGCCGAAACAGGAAAACGCAAACCATATTATACGAAAATATCAAAAAAAAGAAACGTGACGCAAAGTATTACACAAGCACTGTTAAGAGAACTCATACAAAAAAAAAAAAAACAAAAAAAAAAAAGAAACGTGAATTGTTTGTTTTTTTTTTTTTGTCTGGTATTTGTTTTTTTTGTTAAAGTTTAGATTACAAAAAAGAAACGTGACATAGCCTTTTTAAAGCAGCACGTGATACAATTGTATTGGAAATAGAAAAAAAAAAAAAAAAAATTAAACAACAATGCGAATTTTGTGGATCGAACACAAGACCTTCAGATCTTCAGTCTGACGCTCTCCCAACTGAGCTAAATCCGCATAATGTTCAAAATTTTAAAATGCTGGTAGCAGACTGATTGTCGATAGATATTAAAACCTGAAACATAGTTTTGGCCTGGGTGCTTATTATAAGATATAACATGTCTGTTTGAATCAAAAATTAAGCATCTTTTTGTATAAATTAACTAGTCGGCCGCAAAAAAAGTTTCGACGGCTTTATACAGGAAAACATACTGATCAAATGTCTGCACCATGTGCATTCTTTGCAATCTCAATTTCAATACGGTCTTTTGGACAAGATCTTCCAGCTGCTGCTGCTGTTGTAGATGATCAGTTTTCACAAAGGCGTGGCCTTGAGTGCTCAAGCTTCCAGGTTTCACAAAAGGCACCAAATTTTTGTTGTTCTGTAGAAAAGATGTGTATAGGTAGTCCAGCGCTATAAATGTTCCTGTTCTCCCTACCCCAGCAGAGCAGTGCGATATAATAGGGTTTCCAAATTTCGCATTTAGCTCGTTGCAATGGGTGATCAAACCTAAAATGTTGTCCACACTTGTTGGTGAAGACATATCAGCCCACCTGTCAAAATACAAGTGGTGAATGTTTTTACACTCTCCGGTCTGGCGATTTGTCAATTTTAGCTTGGTGTAGATGTGATTGTGATGGTGCTCTGTTGCGTCAGATAATGGGGAATGATAGTACTTTTCTTCACTAATAAATTCCAAGTTTAAATCCTCTTCAAAAATAGAAACGTCGTTTTTCCCATTCACGTTTTGAACTCGTGGAATGTGCATATTTTTTGAAATAGAAGTAGAACTTGGCCAATACAAGAAACATTTTTCTCGATTCTGTTCAACAAGAGGTGTTACCATAACAATTACGACATCAGGACCCAGCACGCATTTCTGGAAAACCATTGTCCAAAATTGGTTCACCGTCCGCCTTGTTGGGCCCTGTGTGGCTATGTAGTACTTTTTGGTGTTTGCTAAAAAATCCAGCTTGATGTAGGAAGCATTGATGTAATCGTTAGTGGAATCCAATGTTTCTAAAGTCACTCTGTTTCTTTCATATGGCATGATATCGCAGTACCTGTTTCTCTTGCTGTTCTCTTGTAAAACAGAGACACCAAGAGAATATTTACTTGTTTCTGGATTCAAAGTAGCGTCTCTAAGTCGCAAATCTTCTTTGTACTGGATGTACTGGTACTTCATTTTCAAATCGCCAAGGGGTTGATCAAGATACCATGGGGTTTTGCAAATTGGTTTAGTCGCTTTCTGCTGTTCTGGATTTGAATCAATCATTGTAGCATCGGTATTGCTCATTGTCTCTAAAGTTTGGCCTTGAACTTGCGAATCAATTTGGATACCAAAGGTTTTTACAAAATTTGAAGAGCAATGCTCCTATCAGTTACATATTTGGCAGTCTGCCTTTGTTGTGATCTGATGCTGTCTTGTTATCGGCCTTTCAACCCGGTCCGAAACATGTTTTTGCTGCGATAGACAAATATCCGGACAAATGATTTTTTTGCGCCCGAAAAATCAAATCGCTACTCCGAGATTGTTTCCTTGACCTTATCAGAGCCCAATGTGTGTAAAAAAACATTTCAGCGCAGTTTTGACGAAACCATACTGAGCCAGTATTAGTTAAACATGCACTTCAAAAATCCAATACGAACATGTTCTTACAGTCAATGCTCCCAAACTGTGTCATCATTTTTTTTACCAATCTTTTTTATTTGTGTCATGGTGCCGAATCGCCCTTGGGCCTGGATAAGCGGCTAAACCCTTTGAAAAAAAATGAAACTTAGCATCAAAGATAAAAACTTAACACAGAGTCTCAACCCTACACTTTGGCATTAACTTTCTCCAGAGACTAATTTTTTGCAAACTAAATCTAACTGCGATTCCAGTTTTGAACTGCCAAGAACGTGATATTTTTTGCTCGCTTAGTGTTAAAAAGAATAGCCAACAAAGCTCAGGAAGTTTTCGGGAATCCGTTTTTCAAAAAGTTGAACCTTCATACGAAAAACCAAATCCAATCGGAAACAGATGTCCATTTGATTCGTAATCTCAGGTGCAGTTTGTTTATGTTTTTTTTTTTTAGCTATGCTATATTGTCGTTTAGGTTTTCCACTAAAGCCCACATCATCCACGTTGACTAACAGTGGAAGCTTCCAAATCCTGCCGAACAAATACATCCTATAATGCGGCTTTGCAGAAAGATCTGAATAAAGCTAGAAAGCTAAAAAAAAAAAAAAAAACAAAAAAAAAAAWAAAACAAAAAAAAAACAAACA
>LPNM01000005.1:72506-89460 GCA_001747045.1 Hanseniaspora osmophila | reverse complement strand
TTTTTTTTCAAAGTAAAAAAAAGCTTCCTGCAAAAGACAAAGTTGGGACTAGGAAAGCTTTTGTTTTTTGGGTTTAGCTTGTTGGAGATGTGCTGAGATGATATTCTTAAAGCTCAAAGATATGGAACACTTGTTGAGTTTGCACCTTGATAATATGTTCCATGTTTTTCAAAGATGAATCTTGACGGATTTAGCATCACGTCAGTTTTCGGGGATGCAAAAAAAAAAACAAAGGAAAAGTCTGAAGGAACGTCGCAATAATATCTGTCGGGTTGGCTGGAATCATAAAAAAAACAACGGGAAAGACTACAGTGATTATCGACATGTTACATGAAAAAATATTACAAATAGTTACACAAAGGCTTACTTACGAGAGGCCAAAGTAACACCTTTGTTCAAGGCAATAACAACTTTGTCGTTTGATCCAAATATAAAATTGTTTTCTCTGACTTTGTTGTCAGCAAACTTTTTCAAAACAACTGGCTCCAAGTGGCCCTTCAAAATGTTTGAAAGTTTCCAAGACAAAACATAAAAGCCATAAGAGGAAACGATTGTTGTTTCCTTAACCTCGATACCAGTGTTGAAGTACGCTTTCGAGAACTCAACAGGGGTTTTTGTTGAAACGTCTTCTTGTTCTTCTTCAAAACTTTCCGGAACTGTCAAAAAGTAAAAGTTAGGGTCTGAGTTTGATTTTCGAAAACCTGTGACACCGGCATTAGGTTTTCCTTCGGCAATCAAAAGGTCGTACAAAATTATGTTTTGGCTGCATGTGGCTAGCAACCAACGACCGTCGTTTGACACAACCACATGCTTTATGGTGTCACCAAACCCGTTGATCAATGTTTTTGCTCTGCCTCCCAACTTGTCAAACAATCTCACAGACCCATTTTTAGAACCTAAAGAAACTAACCCACTTTGCGATGTGGCAATCGATGAAAAATTTGGATTCGTCTTGTATTCGAAATTTGAGTCTTGAACTATTTTGGATTTGCTCGATATTCTTGGATCGACTTTGAAAACGGATTTTTTGGAAATACCCATAAAAGTCTGCTCCAAATTCAACTGATCAAATTTTTTAGCTGGTGAATAGTTGACGACGGGATTGTCCCCCATTGACCACTCTTCCACCACCACTCCTTTGTTCAAATCCATCTTGTACAAATTTGTTGGAGCGTTTTCGTTTTGGAAAATTAATGCCTGATCCTGCAAATACATCATTGGATTACTTGGAACAAAAGGCTTTGAATCATGATAAGAAACATTTTTAAAAGTGCTAATATATTCCAACTCATCGTTGATAACGTCTTCTTTTATCACCGAGATGTTGTTGTCATGAACAACATATGACCTGTTTGAATTCAAACCCACTGTCAAGGATCTAGTTGTACTACCAGGGCGGTAAAAGCTATCAATTATTGCTGAAGTTTGATCTGCTTCGTCTGAGGCTTCCTCATACTCGGACTCTGAATCATCAGAGTGTTCTTCTTGAGAACGGTTGAAAAAGCTGCCAAAATTACGGCTGACCTGAGCAGGTGAGTTTCCTGTTCGATTAGCTTCTTGGTAACCTAAGTAAGCTGCTTTGAATTTTGTGTATTGCAACAAGTTGTGAAACGTTACAATGTACGTAATCTTTACCTTTTCCTCTAAAAAATACTTGAACTTGAAAGTCAAAGAGAAAATGTCAAACTCAGGGTCAATGTCTGTGTTGCAATCTGTGTTCGCAAGAGATTCGTGTTTTTTGTTTAAAAGTTGAAGCCATGTATCAGATTGCTTTGAAAAGTGGAAAGCTACTGATCCATTTTTTGCTTGCACAAACTCTTTTTCTCTCACGGTATCATAAACAGAAATTTGCACATTTTCAAATGTAGCTTCCGATTTCAAAGATAGCGCAGTCATCTTCTTATTGACGTCAAACAGTAAGTCGTCAACGTTTTCGTTATTTTTCAATGTTGCTTGTTCTGATTTCACCGTTGGGGTTTTTTTTTTTAATGATGGATTTACCAAGTTCTTCAACTTAGATTCAAAATCTAGTTTTTCTGCAGCTGCTTCGTTTTTTTCCAATGACTTTTGAGCTAGGTTTTTCGGTTTGGCTTGCAACGCAGGGATATCGCTCAAAGTCAATTCTACCTCTTCTTCTTCTTTTTCTTCTTCTTCTTCTTCATCTTCTTTTTTTTGATCAAAAATTTCTTCACATGGTATAATGCTACTGAAATAATCGTACGTTTCCCTGAATTCCGCATCATCAGACCTTAGAGGATAAATAAAGTATTCTATGCCTCTATGTGTCCAAAAAACCAACACATTATTCATATCAAAGTTTAGCACAAAGTTGGAGTTAACGGGGAACTCTAAAGATCTTTTTGCGTCTGGCAACTCCACACAAAGTTTTTTGCCCGAATCATTTACTATCACTTTTAAAATGCAGTTGTCGTTGGACAAATCATCGACTGAAGAGGAAATCAAACCTTCCATGGTGCTTATTCTTTTTTGAGTTTGTAAGAACTTTGTTTTTTTCAGTCTTGGTACGTGAAGAAATCAAATAAATAAAACTTGCGGGCTATAAATAGTCGGATTATTGTAAACACACTAAAGCTTGGAGTACAGATAACAGTTACCTCTGTTATTGCCATCATCATTGTCACCCTTATCATTGAGCATTTTAACCAACAAAGCAAGAAGGCCATGGATGACTTTAGTAACTTTTTCTCAAACGTGCCTACGCCCCCCTTTTTGAAAAGTCACGCGACAAAGCGTCTTTCGCAAATTGTTGTAGTTTTTTTTTGTTTCTTTTTGAGCAGGTGTCACTTTCAAAATCTCTTGAAGAAACAGATATTCGGATCAAGTAAATAAAAGATCAAGCGAGTAAGAAGAAATAAGGCCATCTTCAAATTCATCAAACAAAAGGAACTTTCAATTTTCAATCATTTTGGAAAGTTCAGGACTGCTTAAAACCATCATCTCTTCACATCAAGACAACAAAGTCAGAAAATCAGTGCCAGTCTTTTTTTTTGTTTTTGTTTTTGTTTTTTCTTTTGCGATATAAACAATGCCATGGTAAAGCTACTCTGTCTAACATACAAATACTACATGCTTACTTTGAAAACCAGAATTCAGCGATTCAGCTCTTGTGCCATTCCTAAAAAGTCTTTTGAAGCGAGAAAATTGCTAACATTGGTCAACAGCTCATCTGATATTCCCAAGAGGAATTCACGCATAGGAACAGACAGTAGCGTGAGCAAGAACTTATTGAAACACCACAATAATCAGTCAGTGTCTAATGAAACGAATGGCGAACACGTTGCAGTTGAGAAAGGACTGACCTTAGTTCAAAGTGCAAGTGATTCGTACACGGGAGTTGGCAAAACGACAAGAAAAAAGCCTGAATGGCTTATTCAAAAACTTGCGTTAAAGTCCAAGTTTGAAAACTGGAATCCCACTAAAAAATTGAGTCGGGACGAAATGGATAATGTCAGACTTTTAAAAGAAAAAATGCCATACTTGAATAACACAGATATCGGGAACCATTTCAAAATATCGCCTGAAGCGGTAAGGAGAATTCTTAGATCAAGGTTCACTCCTAAAACTGAAAGAGAGAGACAAGGTTTGGAAAACAGATGGATGAGAAGAGGTGAAAGGATTCAAGTCCAAATGGATGAGCTAGCCCAACAAAGTAGGGGAGTCAAGCCGGATCAGTTTCCAACGAAACAGACAAGGTTTTTCAAAAAAGATTCTGAAGAGATTAGCAGAAAATTTCAAAACAAAAAGCAGTCAAAAGTTCTTGAAAGTCTCAAGAAAATCAGTTTATAGAAGAGTAGATGCATTCGATGTAAATAGAAACAAAAAAAAAAAAAAAAGGGTTGACCTTATGTAGGTAAACGTTTTATATGTGTTAAACAGCCTCTTTTAGGCCAAACCCTCTTTAATAATCTTGCCTTTTAATGTCCTTAAATCTGCAACAATAGCATTCGACTTTTTGAGCACGTCAAACTTGTCTTTGTTGTGTCTGTACTGCATGTTGTGTAGGTTTTCTGCAAAATTTTGAAATGCCGTTTGTAAGCTGTTTGCTTCTTCGGATTCGCTCGCAATTGACAGGTTGACAGCTTTGATTCTTTCTATGTATGTTTTGCAGCGATTGTTTGTAAAGATTGAAAATTGATTCTCATCGGTTGGTGTTTCACTTGCGCGGGCATCTTTCATCAGTTTTCTGGCTCTGGCCAGTGTTTTTCTCAAAGCAAATAATGTGTTCCTATTAAAATCGCTTCTTTGCTCCAAGAGCTTCTCGTAATTGGGAACCAAAATGTTCCTAAAAGCAAGATATACAATGGAAACAATCAAGCTCGCAAAATTCCCTAGTTTCACAAGATACCGTATAGTTTGCAAAGTTTGATTTGTTCTTATAATTCTGTCATTTTCGGTGGGCCAGATGATGTCCACATTGTTATTCAGTTGAGCCATTAGTTGAGTGTTTCTGTTTGCTATGTTGCGTGTTTTGGACAATGAATGAAGCTAAGGTGTTGAGAGAATATTCAATTTCCAAGTTTTCTTATCTCTGAATTTATCCAAGAGTTTTGTGTTTCCAAAAAAGCTGATATCAAGCAATTTCAACAATAAGCAAAGGTCACGTGAGTTTGTTGCGACAATGGTGATTGCTTCAACTCAACTTTTCACATCGCGTTGGATTAAATTCCATCAATTAGTTCATATAGCAATTATACAAGCCAGTGACATATAGGGCCATTGGTGCTAAAAAAAAAACAAAAAAGGTTTTTCAATATTTTTTAGGGTTGTTCGGTTCCAACGTATCCGCATTGTAGTTGATCTGGACCTGGCTATGAGGGCTCAACCCACTAGGGGACCTGTTTTGTGGAACAGGCATCACAGAGGGTTCAGAAGACCCAGCTGCGGGTCCAAAAGAAGGATCATTTAGGTTGGTAGTACTGGATATCCCAGCGTGTGTTTGCGTTGACTGCTCGTAGTATTTGTTTTGATAAGATTGCATTTGAGATGGGTGAAGAGCTTCTTTGTAAGGGGCAGAAGGAGCATGACCAGTTTTAGGGTTCGGACGTGCAGATTGGATGTACGAATTGTTGGTTTGTTCAGGGTTCCCGGCATACTGCTTGACAGTTGGTTCGGTGCTTGGAGTGTTTGATGTGTATGGTGGGTTATTTTGATAATTTTTTAAAGGTTCTTGCGGGGTATGTTGACCACTAAAATATTGATCTTGCGGACTTTTTTGTGAGTGAAAGTTCTGTGGAACTGTTTGCGCTGAAGCACCTGGAAATTGGGTTGCGAGATACCCCGGTGGAGGTGAGTTTTGAGGTGTCGCACCAGCAAAATTGTTTGAAGGCTGCTGTTGAAAAACAGAAGGCGTCGGCGAAGTTTGAGAAAACGCTGGCGCAGATTTTTTGTTAGCTTCAGCAGCCTGCTTTTGTTGCAGCGTCATGTTGTTGACTAATTCATACATTGCTTCCAAAGGACTATTCACATTGTTTAGTCGTTGATAAAGCATCAAACTCTTCAAATGTTGCATCACATCGTTGACTTGCATAATCTTCATAAAACTCTCGGTGGTTCCAAAACTATTAAGGTTTTGAAATATCTCAAATTTTGACCGTAGTTTTTCGATTGATTCGTTCATGGAAGATGCACTTCCACCCGGAGGCATTGGTCCATTGTTTTTTTCCGACTTGACTTTACTCTTCTTTTGTGATTCTTTTTTGGTTTGCCCAGTTTCAGCCTCCAAACTATATTCACCAATAGCACTTTCTTCTTCAGGAACACCTTCTTTCGAGATCATACTGTAAAGTATATCGTTTTTTTCACGCGGGTTCAAAAGTAAACGTTCTATAGAACCCCATTCAACGCCTGTGATAAAGCTGTGACCATTAAGGTCCAGCCATTCCAATTTCAGCCATGAGTCAAAAATCCCCTTCATTTGGAAAAATCTTGTTATATAAGACCCGTCATCAAAATACCTGGTAAACGTACAACAAGGGCATTCAAACATTATGGTACCATTGTTTAAGACTTGAGAACGCAATTGCTGAGGCACAATTTCAACACGCACCGTACACGAAGAAAGCCAGTTTTTCAAAAAATCTGCAAATACTAAAACAGACAAGTCGTATGTTCTGATTTCTTTTGCTTGGTTTCTTACTGTGTATTTGATGTTACAGTAAGGAGCAAACGTTTCATTGACAAAATTGGTTAGCCCTTGTGGATCTTTACCGTTCGACCCCATTCTCACCATCAAAAGCATGTTGATAATTTCATGCACTCTCAAAATAGCCATGTTGGCAAAATATTTTCTTACCGGATACGGCAGTGGTGGCTGATTTGTCAAACTTTCCGGATGAACAAGAGAGGCTTTTGCTGCATTTTCCGGGTTCAAAAGACCCAGCATGTGTGAAGGAATATTTTGCAAGCTTTGCTTCGACTCCTGTTTTGCCTTTGCTTGATTCTTGGGGTGTTGTGATTGAGAATTGTCGGGATAAGGTTTGGATGCCGCTTCATTGGAGTTTATGTTACTGTTCCTGTTCACTCCTGGGACATCTCTCGCTGCCACATTAGGATTGGTCGAGTACTGCTGTTGTTGTTGTTGTTGTTGTTGTTGTTGTTGTTGTTGTTGCTGTTGTTGTTGTTGTTGTTGTTGTTGTTGTTGCTGTTGTTGTTGTTGTTGBTGTTGTTGTTGTTGTTGTTGTTGTTGTTGYTGTTGCTGTTGTTGTTGTTGTTGTTGTTGTTGTTGTTGTTGCTGCTGCTGCTGCTGCTGCTGCTTTTGTTGAATCTGCTGCTGCTGTTGTTTTATTTGCTGTTGGAGTTGCTGCTGGACTTGCGGGGAAAGTTTTGTTGAGTTTTGTTGAACCATGGTGCGGTAAACAGGCAATTGCTGGGGTGCAGTATTCTTAGTAACCCGATTAGCACGGGGCACGGGTATAGTTGAAGAAGAGTGTTGCGGCATCTTTGTTTGTTGTGCTTGTTGCTGATATTGGTGTTGCTGATAGAACTGTTGCTGTTGCTGTTGCTGTTGCTGTTGCTGTTGCTGTTGCTGGTGTTGCTGGTGTTGCTGGTGTTGATATTTTTGCCGCTGTTGTTGGTGTGCGTTAGACAAATTTTGTTGGTTGCTGTGTTCGATAGTTTGCTGAGCATTCGAGTAATAAGTTTGTTGCTGGGGCTGCAGATGAGATCCAGCTACGACCATTTTTTCTTGATCTTTGTGCCCTTTGTAAGAAAACTGACCATAGTTAGCATCATAATCCTGATGCGCCCTCAAATTGTCAGAACTGCGCGGATCAAATGATTCATTATCGTTGAAAGAGCCTGCATGAGGAGTCGTGTTTTGTGTTTGTTCTCCGTTATCCGGTAGCCTTCCCGCGGTACCACCCATGTTTGCTAATTGTTGGTGATGTTTAGTGTTGATCTTGCTGTTTGTGCGCTAAAACTCTTGCTTTGAAAATATCAATCTTTTACCAAAATCACAGGAACATTTTAACCACAAGGCCTTTGTTTGTAAAAAGTGTTGGATTACGGTTTGTGGCAGACCCGGAAAAACCTCATTTTGCGCACCTGAAAAAAAAACACAAAAAAACATATACAACAAAACTAAAGCAGAAAAAAGAAAACATTTATATTCAATTGGCTAATCAATAAAAGACTTACAAACTTACGATGCGAGAAGCAATGGTTAAAAAAAACTACACAATGTTGAGCTATTCATCAGTGTTTTTTAATTTATCTGTTACATATCATTAATATATCTAGCTTGAACCATGAGAGCAATTTTTCAATCCTATCAATCAATCAAGTCACCAACTCATCAGTCGACCGAAACCATATCGTTTTGCCGTTCGGACGCCTCATGTTGAAAAGCGCCATTTTTGTCTTGGTACTCAAAAGCATATCGTATTGTGTTATCTCTTCCATAAACAATTCTGCGCATGCCCCTATTGTCGTATTTCCTTCTTGGTTTGTTGACCTTGTAACCTTCTTCTTCTTCTTCTTCTTCCTCTTCTTCCTTGTCAAGTTTGCCATGGTTGCCTTCTGTGCCATCTGAAGCTAAAGATGAGGTAGATTTATTTCCGTTAACCGAACCTCCGGGCTGTTGCAAGGCTGCGCTTTTCTTGCTTCCAGAATCTTTGCTTCTGCTCTTACCGGCTCTTCTTTTCAAAAGCTTGTTGATGGTGTCTCTTTTTTCCTCCTCCATTCTCTTGTCGTGTAAAACTTTTCTTCTTCTCAAATTTTCTGTTCGTCTGATTTCCTTTTCGCTCATTTTATTTTCCACGTCTTCTTCATCTTCATTTTCATTTCCATCTTCCGCAGCGTTTTGGTTGTTTAATGTCTCATCGTTTTCGCTTGTTTTACTGAAAAGCCTTTGATTTCTGTTCGATACAGAGCCTCTTTCATTGTTCGATTGTTCAAGGGAATCCATGTCATCGTCATCCACTATTGCTGGTATACTGGTGTCGTCATTTTCATCATCGTCTATAGGAATATCTTCTTCCTCCTCTTCCTCCTCCTCCTCTTCCTCCTCCTCGTCCTCGTCCTCGTCGTCCTCGTCCTCCCCCTCCCCCTCTTCCTCGTCTTCTTCTTCTTCGTCTTCTTCTTCGTTTTCGTTTTCGTTTTCGTTTTCGTCTTCTTGATCTTCTTCCACTTCTTCGTTTTTATCAGCAACAATATCATCTCCATCTTCACCAACCTGTTCATTTTCATCGTTTGAAATCTCATCTTCATCATCATTGTCAGCATGGCCTGCGTTCACTTTTTCTCCTTCATTTTCATTCAATTGTGTTTCATCTTTTTCAATCTCTTTTTGTTCATTCCATTTTGCAGGCACGTCTTCGGGTTCAGAGTCAAACTCGTCTTCGTTGGGCTCTTTAAAATCAATCTTCCTGGATGATAATCTCGAGGAGCTCCTTATTGGTCTCCCCGAGTTGCTGTAAAGCATTTCATCCTCATCACCGTTTTCATCTTCGTCATCCCCATACACTGGAGAAGGTCTCTTTCCTGCAGATGATCTCTTACTTGTTCTTCTGGCAACGATCTCCTCGTCGTCGTCACTGTTCTCTGAATCAGAGATATATCTTTTTCTTTGTCCCCTGTTGATGGGCATGCTTGTGTTACAAAAAGACAAAATTTCTCTTGCTATTCCTAAGGTTCAAAAAGCTCTGGTTGTTGTTGTTGTTGAAACTGCTTTTCTTTTTCCTTCAAAAAACAGGTTGATTAATATAAATTCTCTCTCTCTCTCTCTCTCTCTCTCTCTTTTGTTTGAGTTTAATCCAAAATCATTCTTCTTGCTATTTGGTTTTTGATTTCAGTAATCTTTTTTTGTGTCACCCACAATTACGCTCTAAATGAAAGCACATAATTGTAAGCTAAAAATTATGGGTAAAGCCGCACGTGATAAAAACTGGTAATGCAGGTTTTCCAATTAAAGGGGCTTTCCTTTCAATCTAATTTGAGCCATTCAAAGTCTTATAGAAAGGGTAGCCTTGTTACTCGGATAGATGCATTTTTGAATACACCTAAAAGTGGTCTCTAAAATAACAAAAAACAACTAAACAAAATAATAATTTTTGATGAGTGCCCCAAACAAAGCTGCGTCCCCTTTAATATATTGCAAGTCCCACGTTGCTATCCACCCATCAACCAAGAAAGACGACAACGTTTTTGGGTTTTTGATCTGCTATCGTAATGTTGCATCGTCTTCCACCCCTTCGTACGGGTCTGGTTTAGGTGGCGAAAACAATCACGATTTCAACGTAGCTTGGGTCAGAGATGACAATATCAGTTTGAGCTTGAAACAACAACTGCTAGATGCCGATCTTTATTTTGCCGATGAATACGTCAAAGTAAACAAGCATCAAGGTTTTGGAACGACTCCAACTTTGACCAGGAAAAGCTTGCCCAACGTGGATGTTCGAATGCTCGAGTACAAATCGGATTGGTACTGTAATATCAACGCCGTCTACTCTATCCAATTCAGACTTCCATCCCAGTGGTACAAGGGGTCGATTATCATCAACACAAAGCAACACGAATACACTTCAAATATTCCTGTGCTTTTTTTCCATGACGATTTGTGTGAATCTACAAAACTTATATCAAAGCGGTTGATGCTTGAAAGTTTCGACCCTTTTACCAGTGAAAGAAATTTATATTGGGGAGGTGACGATTTTAAGAAATTTTTGAACAAAAATTGCGATCTTCAACATGCAAATGAGGTGGCTGGTCTTAACGACAACGTTTACTTAGTCAATCCTTCTTTGCAAGATTTGAGAAACTTTCAAACCAACAAAGAAAGCAGTTTGGGGTCTTCTGGGTTGTTTGATTCCTCTTCAAAAGAAACGAAAAAACCAGGTCTTTTTGAGTCTTTTGAGAAATCAAAATGGTCAGTTTTGGGGAAAATCGCAGACGTTACAAATAAATTAACCAACGATGATCCAAAGGTGAACCCAATTTTGCAAACTTTGTATTCCTCGGAAACTATAAACAAATTGTCAAACGACAAGTATGTGAAAAGATTGCTGAAAAAATCTCAGCCTCAAATCAACAAAATCTCTTCTGATTTTGACGGAGCCAAGATTTATTTGGCCAAGTGGGCTTTGAATGTCAAGGAACAAGTGGAGAAACAAGAAAACGTGTACAAGAAACTTACAAATGAAATGGATAACATGGTCACGGAGGAAGAAGTCCATGTGGCCCTGGAGAGAAATCATCCGTTGAGTTTGGTGAAATGGGAGTCTATGTTTGATGAGCAAGGTCGGTTAAAATTCACTGTTAGCGAAATTAAAGATTATATTTTTCATGGTGGGTGTGTTGATGATAAAGTAAGAGCTGCGGTCTGGCCGTTTCTTTTGAATGTTTACCCTTGGGACTCCAGTGAAGATGAAAGAGTTCAACTATATGAAACTTTGAAAACCATTTACGAGCTTAACTATAAGAATCAATGGGTTTTGGATCAAACACCAGACGATTTTGAAGAAGAGGTATGGAAGGAAGAAAAATTTAAGATTGCCAAAGATGTGTTTAGAAATGATAGACATTTGGATTTGTACAAACACAACACAGACGACGGAAATGCAGTTTCAGTTGACCCAAACAGTGGAAATGAGAATGCACAAATTGGAGAAGAGGATTTGGACGACGACGAGTCCACTTGGGTCATCAAAAATCCCCATTTGAAGGCTCTAGAAAACATTTTACTCTCGTATAACGTGTACAACCCAGACCTTGGGTATTGTCAAGGTATGACAGACCTTTTATCTCCTATATACCATGTTCAGCAAGATGAAGTGGTTTCGTTTTGGAGTTTTATTGAATTTATGAATAGAATGGAAAGAAATTTTGCTTTGGATCAAAGCGGTATCAAAGAACAAATGGTGACACTTGGTGAATTGACTTCATTGATGCTTCCAGATTTGATGGCCCATTTAAGCAAATGCGACTGCTCTAATTTGTTTTTCGTTTACAGAATGATGCTGGTGCTATTCAAAAGGGATTTGGATGAAGAAAAAGTTAAACAGATTTGGGAAATAATTTTCACCAATTACTACTCTTCCCAATTTCACCTTTTCTTTGTGTTGGCAATTTTTCAAAAAAACAAAGTTGCCATTGAGCATTTGGAGGAATTTGACGATATTTTGAAATATTTCAATGATTTGAAAATTCTGGATAACATCGAGCTAATGACAAGGGCAGAGCTTTTGTTTATCAAGTTTAAAAAAATCGTTATGAATGTTGATGAAACAAAAACTTTGTCAACTAATAGCTCCACAGAAGCGGGAAAAGACAAGCTAGAAATAAGTCCAAGACTAAGAAAGTTACTTTCGAAAGAAGTTATTTTGAAGAATGACACATAAAATGGGATAGCTACCAACACGGGAATCATATTCATACATATAAATTTATTACAATATTCATACTAGGCTAAACTTTTATTATAATTACTCTTTATATTTCCTAATTGTCCTGTACAACTTCTATTTGCTGCGAGGTGGATAAGAACAGCTTTCTTTTCATTACTCCTTCCGCACTGTGAACGGATAACAATCTCTCAAAATCTGGGGTAAATGTGGATGCATTCGAGTTTTCACGTATTGTTTTATCATCCTCAGAGCTAAAGATCCCTTCAATGTCCTTTGGTTCAGTGACGTCGTCCTTGAAAATATAGAAAAAGTACCTCGTCAACAAGGACGAATCATTGGAACAACGGAAAAGAATTTTGGCCAACTCTGTTTTGGGTATGTTTGTCTCTTTATGAATGGTGTCAATCAAATGAGACTCAGAAGCTCCTATACACTCCACCATGCAGTTGGATATAGTCAAAAGAAATTTGGACAAATCGTTTTCAAACTTATCCATGTTAATTTCAAAATACTCACACAGTTGTACATTTGGTGAAATCTGTTTGCTTTCTTCAACATACTCCATCGGTAGTTCCACTTCTGAAAACATATCAAAATAATTGGTGGTGTCATTTTTGTCAGAGTGGGTATTTCCATTTGAATCAGCTTCTGCAGAACCATGGTGTTCTGAAATAGAAGAGGGCAACAGGTTACTAATGCTTTCGGTGGCATTGACAGCATTTGCAGCCACACTGATCAATGCGGCCGGAGAAGTATCTCCAAGAAACGTTTTTGCAGGTGGTGAAATTTTTTCAGAACTATCCTCATCGTAGTTTCTCGGGAAATTTCCTGGACCGGTCCGAATACGAGGATATAGCTTTTTAGCGTGCTCGGAAGATCCGTCAGCATTGGTCGCGTACTTTGCAGGTGTTGGGTGCTTGGTGGTCATATTTTTGATTGGCTCTGGTTCAATATTTTCAGCCAAACAACCCTCGTAGTAAGCAATATAGTCGTCCAATCCATAAGGAATACAAAATTTTCTAAATCTGTCTCTCCAAGAGCTTTCCGTGTGAGCTGGATATACGTCTTGAAAGTTTTTAAAAAAATTTCTCTTCAATGGTCCTCTTTTATTTCCAATTTTGAAATTATTGAACGACGGAATATTATTCAATTGGTCATGATCCAAAATATCGTTCAAATAGGCCGTGTCGTATGCAGGTTCTTCTGTTCTGGATACTTGCTCATTGGAGTTATTGCTGGAATCTTTTCCATCTGGCAACGCAATTGGATTTTCCAACTCATTGGATTTTTGTGGCTCTTCATTTTGTTTTTGCTGCGACAAAAGTGATTCTTGTTGTTCTTTAATATCAACATAATCCGGATCTACATGATAGATATCAGAGTAAAACTGTTTTTTCACGGCAAGACACAAAATATAGTCTTCTTCCGCTTTATAACTGGACTTTAGTTGCTTGGGCAAAACTGCTGTTTTGATGAAATCACCGTTCTCGTCTCTCAACAAGGCACCAGTTTCGTCAACTTCATAAACGTAGTCCAATCTACCAGCCAATGCTTTCCTGTATCTATACCTAACAGAGTTACCCGTGTGGTTTTTCATTACTTGTGCAATTCTGTGGTACAAAGAGTGAGTGTTTCTAAGTTTTGGGTTTTTTCTCACATACGCCAAAATCAATTCGTCTTCTTCTGGAGAAAAACTGGACTTGCTTGGTTGGATTTGTTTGACGGTGAGTTTTGCTTTTTTCTTTTGTTTTGCTTCTGTTTTTTCGTTTCTGGCAAGTGGCTCATCTACAACACCACCCAGGTGCTCAAGAGCAAAGGCAGGGTTTTCTGAGCTTTCATGGAACATCTGTTCTTGAGAGGCGTTTTCATCTCCATTCAAAGACTGTTCTTTTTCGATCTCACTAATCGTTTTTGTTCCTTGATTATTGTTTCCAGGAATAAAGTCATTCATTTGTGCTTTTATTTTTCCTACACCGTTTTCTTTTTCTTCATCTTGGGTGATTGCATTAATGGATCTTTTTCGGGTATTCAATGGAGCCATTGGCAGACTTTCTTGATCTAATGGTACCGCTTCCTCTTCGAGTTTTTCCAGCAAATGATCGGTCAAGTCTAATGATTGTTTCAACTTGATCGACTGGAAAATGAACTCTGGCGGAACAACATACTTTACCGTGGTTCCTGGGGGCGACTGTGCAAGGAATGAGCTTGCGGAATTTTTATATGGAATTGCGGTGATCTTGATGATGTCACAATTATTTTTGGTGGCACTGTCCAATTTTTGTGATTGAGGATCATCGTCATCGCTATCGGCATTATCATCAATGATGTGACCCCCATTTTTTGTAATCTTCCTAATCAACCTAACAAAGATATCGTGTGGCAAACTGCTATCGATGAAAAAAGTCATATCTTGAAAGACTAGAGACCCATCTTCTGGTGGAAAAATTGGACGCGGAGAAGTCGTTAAGAGTTCGCTCTTTGCGAATTTTTCAGGATTTTCTGGTTCATGTTCGTTTTGAGAAACATTTGTTGTGCGGTCTTGGATTTGCAAATCCTCATGTGCGCTAGAGTAGTGTTCTACATCGTCAGTGAACTCAGCGTCATCTTCTTCTGTTGGGTGATGAGACACCGTCAAGGCAGGTTGGCTAGGAGTATTGTCAGATGGTGGCATTCTCAAAGAGAGGAAAGGGTTGCACTTTTGTCTTGGTTTTGTTAAGCTTTTTAAATTTAGAAAAGATGAATGGGAATAAGCTTGTGTAGGCTCAATATTGTTTGAATAATTAGAATGTCAATTCAGCAGTTGCACAGTGTATGGGTGTGTGTTGACGATAAATACAGATAACTTCAACTGTGATGTTTATCGAGTGCCAACTTTGTTTTTTTTTTTTCCTGGTTTTGATGGCAATGAAGGTTTGAAGGTTCGGGTATTCTTGAAACAAAAACGCGAAAAAAAAACAACAACGTTTGTTTTTGCTCAGAGAGTAAAGTAGAGAAACCAAGGCTATTTGTTTTTTTTTTTTACGTGTCTAGTCGTATTACGTGATGTAATTGAAGTCTATTGCAAAAAGGACGGGTAAAGCAAATTTTACATAAAACCACGTGATTTTAACTCGTTTTATTACCTGGTCCAAAAGCTAAAGGTTTGAACAATTGCTTTCATGCGTATTGTCACTTTGGATATAACGTATTTCAAGACTTTACTGTTTGTTCAGACGTTTTTGGTTAAGAATAGTTGGATAAAAAGGTTATTACAAAGCAATGCATATTTAACTTGCGTCCTACTGCAAGAAGTATCAACACTGAACACTAATGACGTTTGCGTGCTCATCGACAATTTTCCCATCCACAATGTTCACCACATAAGCACTCAACTGTCCACCAGTTACGCACCCCGAATCCATGCCTCTTGTTCTCTTTCTGATGTTCAGACCTTGGGCTGCAGCATGTCCGTAAAAAATCGTGTACTTGTTTTCGCTTAACATGCTTTTGAGCCCGTATTTACTTAGATTTTTGTCATTCCATAATTTCCACCATTTTATTAGTTTGCCTGATTTCAACGGCTCAATAGTCGAAGAAGAGGACATAAATGGGGAATCTAATGTTTTTGAACTTGACGTTAGCTCCCAGTTTGACTTGTCCACAAATTTCATCGATATCAAGTTTTTTATCTTTGGAGGATTATTCACCGGATCTACTGCTTCGTTGGGCAAAATACCTGCATGTACTGCAAATATGTTATTTTTCTTTGGCGAAATTTTATGAGGTTTCTTATTTTTTTCAGTGTTGATGTCTCTATAAAAGAGGTTTTTATTCTTTGATAGTTTTTCATCGCTAAAATGAATCATGGCACTGCATTTTTCAGCCACGTATTTCAAATTTTTCAATCCAATCTTTCTGTACAACTTTCTGTGTGTGTTTTTGATTTTATTTGTGTTGGCAATAAAATTTGGTTCTGTTGAAAAGGGAACTTTTTTGTGGAAAGACTTGTACGATAAAGTGGTTACTTCATGATTCCCAAAAATGCATTCAACTTTTGCATCATTCTTTTGCATCCATTGCACAACTTCTTTGGAGTATGGTCCCTTGGACACAAAATCCCCCAACAACACGTATCTTATATCAAGATTCTTTTGAACGTGATCATTTTTTGTGGAAAGCAAACTCTCGACTTTTTCAGTTAGCTCAAGTAGTTTATAGTACTCCCCGTGAACGTCCCCAATGAACACCAAATGTCCTGAATTGTTTGAGTCTGCGAAAAACTCTTGAACGTTTATGTGTCTGTATGTCATCAAATCAGGGAATTTGAAACAGTTGAGAATATCTCCACCCATGACGTATATTCCGATAAAATAGAACACGGCCCCAAATATTACACTGCATAGTATAATCATCACAGTGATGATTAATCTTTTGTGGTAGCTTTTTCCTAAAAAGTCTTTATTGCCGTAATCATACTCAGAGTCAAAATCAATTTCTTGCTCGTCTTCGTCTTGCGCTTCATCATTGCTATGAAGGCTGTTGTTATATATTGTGTTATAGACGTCTCTGTTGGTTTTAACACTTTGTATGCTTTCATAACTATTTGAACTCATTTTTTTTTATCTCTCTCTAGTACGTTAAGCGCGATTGGTGGTTTTCCTTTTTCTTGGTTTTTTTTTTTGTTTTTTTTTTTTGTTGTTGTTCCTTTACTCTCTTTTGCTTCTCTTTGAGGTTTGATGGGTTATGGTTAGGAGTTTTCTTTAGCTTTCATTACAACCTTTATACTAAACGGTGAGATGAGGTTTTAATTTTGATTTTGATTTTGATTTTGATTGTTTAAGCGTCAATATCTAATAAAATTTAACCTCTCTCAGTACCCTTTTACAATTAACGCTTGTGAAGAGCAGAGTAACACAATACACACAACACATCTCATGCAACAAGAAAGTTCCCTCTCCCAGCTCAACCGTTATACCCATCACTCCAAATTACAACAGCATCCATTGATATGCCTTCTCCACGTGGTACCCTAATCTCGATGTAATATATTAGAGCATACCCGACCAGCATCTGCTGCCGAAAAGCAGCAGCAGCCAAGAAATCGAAATAAAAAA
>LPNM01000005.1:58382-70800 GCA_001747045.1 Hanseniaspora osmophila | reverse complement strand
AAAAAATAAAATAATAGAAAATAAAAGTTCGAAAGAACTATAACACAGTTTTTATGGATCGGAGAACATATCGGACCAAGATACTGTAAAAGAGATAACAACCGAGTAATAAAACAACAAGAGAATCCTTGGATACTGCATATCAACAAGACACTTATCAGATATACGATCCACATAAAAATACAAGCATACGCACACAATGAACGCACTGCCAAATGAAATAGTCAACTGGGACATCTTGAACGAAATCATCTCAATGGACGAAGACGATCCAGGTTTCTCAAAAGAATTGATCATACAGTATTTTGAGCAAGCAAACCAAACGTTTGGTGAGATAGACGAACTATGCACGAGCACCAAAAAAGACTTACAGAGCAGTGCAGTTGTCGATGATGAAAACAATAATAATACTAATGAAACTATACCCAACATCAACAAAAAACTTATAGAATTGTCGAACTTGGGTCATTTTTTGAAAGGTTCTTCTTCAGCATTGGGATTGACAAGAATAGCATTTTACTGTGGATTGATCCAAAATGCAGGGAAGGGTAAGAGAAATGAGGTTGATATAACAAATAATGGCAATATAGACAGCAGTGGTGGGGTGCAACCTGCATCTAATAACAGTACAGCATTACAGTTGATTTCAATAATAGAAAGTTCACTGAAAAATGCAAGATTAGAGTTTGATGCTGCAAAAAAAGAATTACAAAAACATTATGGAGAAGATTTGGATGCGTGATTGCCATGATGAGTCGTATCAACATATTATTGACAAAAAAAAAAGAAAGCGAGTTTAGAAAACAATAAACGTGATGGTGTATTCCCGCATTCCATTTCCCACCACAACATATATTTCTAATGCAACAGTTTTTTAATAAAAGTTTATAAAATATTTTTAAGCTGATCTACAATAAATGTCTCGACACTGCAAACCAAAAAAAAAAAAAAAAAAACGAAAGAAAAAAAACAGGACTTATTGTAAACAATATTGGGTCCATTTTCAAGGAGCTTGCAATAGATGAGTTGGCTTATTATATTTTCAAAGTAGAGCAGACTGTTTGTATCACGCCTTTTTGGGCCAGGGTCTACTAACCCAAATGTTCAATGTTCTCGTAAATGTTCAACTTGGCATGCTTTGAATCTCCCTCATCTGTCACCCGTTTTAAAACCTCCTGTGGCCAGTACTCCTGGTCCACTGCACCATCTTTAAAATCAGGATTGTACTGATATCCCTTGTGATAACCGAGGTTTGCCATCAACTTTGTTGGTGCGTTTCTTAAATGCATTGGTATTTGAGCATTCCCCATATCATATTTGTTATCTTCAATCAACTCTTTCATTTTGTTCCACGTTCTGTACAATTTGACACTTTTCGGACTTTCGCAAAGCAATACACAACAATGCGCTAAATTCAACTCACATTCAGGCATACCAACTTTCATCACAGCTTCATAAGTTGCCACAGCAAAGGGCAACACGTCGTTGTTCACAACCCCAATGTCTTCGCTTGCAATTCGAATCATTCTTCTAGCAATATACCGAGGATCTTCCCCGTTCTTCAACATTCTAGCTAGGTAGTATAAGGACGCATTCGTGTCACTTCCGCGAATACTTTTGTGAAGAGCACTGATGTAATCATAATGGAAATCACTTTTAGAGTCGTAGTAGTATATGGATGGAATTGTTTTGATTAGTTCTTTGACACTGGAAAGTTGTAACCAGTGTTCTGATGTTTGGTTGTTTTGAACGTCTCCACATGTAGTTGTCACAATCATCTCCAGTAAATTCAATAATCTTCGGGTGTCTCCATTACATATGCTGATCAAATAATCAAACAACTCGTTCGCTGACGAGGCACTCCCATGTTCAGCACTTACACTCTCCCGTTTCAACGAGTTGACTTCAACATCATCAATTCCAGCAATACGCAACGTGGGATAATAGTGTTTCAACATGCGTATTCCGCTCATAAGCACCATTCTTAGGTCTTCATTTTCCAAACTTTTCAAAACAAAGACTTGACACCTGCTCAACAAGGCGTTGTTCAATTGGAAACTTGGATTTTCAGTAGTGCAACCAATCAATATAATCTCACCGTTCTCGATACTCGGCAGCAAAACGTCCTGCTGGGTTTTGTTGAAACGGTGAATTTCATCAATAAACAAAACAGTCACGTACTTGGTCAAATGATAGTCTTTCTTGCTGTTTTCAAAAATCTTTTTCATATCAGAAACAGAAGCCTTGGTGGCGCTGATCTCCACAAGTTTGTAGCGAACTTGATTACCAGACGCTCCTGCACTCGTTCCATTTGTTGTTTTCACCAGTAGCCGCGCCAAAGTCGTTTTGCCCACCCCTGGAGGCCCCCACAAAAGCATCGATGGAATGCATTTATTCTGGATGTACCGAAACACAATCCCGTTTTCTGAATTCAACAAGTGGGTTTGTCCCACGTACTCGCTCAGATTTCGAGGTCTGACTTTTTCACTCAAGGGGAGATGACGTATTTTGGCATAGTACTTTTCACTGTTGGCATTTTCATCGGACTCCTTGCTGTCAGGTTTCCAAATTTGTTGGACAAGACCAATGGGTTTGCTGGAAGTTGCAGACCCAGGTTCATGACCTGCTGGGGTGATTTCCACAAGGTCTTGTAAATTGCTTGTTCCATCTTCACCATCAAGGTCATCTACCACAAAACTTTTCGCATTTTGCGTTGCTGCTTCAAGTTTGGGTTTTTTGTTAGTGATGGTAGGCTGAAAAAAATTAGTTATGCTACTGTTTGTCGATGGTCGCTTATTAGCACCAGAACTGTGAGATTCTGCGGTCGCAGGCGCTATCGAGCATTTGTCCAAATGCGAGTTGATCTTGGAAAACTTTATTTCTTTGTTGCAAACAGGACAGGATATCAGTTGTTCGACTTTAGACATGAGATTGGTTTTTTTTCACTTTGGATCTGTTGCCTTTTGTTCTCTGCATTTCACAGATGTTAACAGTAGTGGGCCATCTAAAAAAGTGTAACTTGACGCGACTCGAAAAAAAAAAATTAAAAAAACACACACACACACACACACACACACACACCAAAGTGTTAAACAAACCATTACAAGAACCCGAGCATACGAGAAGAAGCAAAATAAAAACCATGTTTACTCAAAAAAATTCATACATACATATAAAACATAACATCATGTGTTTTGAATCAGCATTCTCATCACACGAATTATAATTTAAAGGAAAAAAAAACAAACAGAGAAAGAGCATCAAAAAATCATATCTTACTTGCTCTTTGCCAATCAATGGGTAAACTCGTACAAGTCACCTAGTTTGTTGGCGTAGTATTTTGGCAACCCAAGACCATGGTCAGAGTTTTGCAACAATCTGTCTTCTGTTTCAACACCAGTCAAAACCAACAAAGTGCCTCCCAAGTTACCTTCCAACCCAAATCTGATGTCCGTGTTCAATCTGTCACCAACCATGCAGCATTTTGATCTTTGTAATTCCGGATAAGCTTTGAAAACGGTGTCTAGCATTTTTTGGGAAGGCTTCCCACAGTTTGGTGGCTCTTCTCTCCCACTGGAAACGGTCAGTAGATCGATCATGGACCCACATCCAGGTAATAGCATACCTTTTGAAGGAAAGGTGGTGTCGATGTTGGTGGCAATGTACTGTGTTTTCGGTTCCTTTTGGGTCAAGTATTGGAAACTGATGCATAGTTTGTGGTAGTTGATTTTGGTATCCAACCCAGCAACAACACATTTGACTTTTGGATCCAATGGCAAAAACGGGGTGGTGTCGCTGTTCCATTCGGCCATCAATCTTTCGTCGCTCCCACCAAGAGTCTCAAAGCCCATGTCGTGCAACTCGTCTTCAATTCCTTGTTCCCCGAAAACCCAGATTTTGTCTTCACCGGGTTTCAAATCGGTGTAGTTCTTGATGTATACAGCTGTGGCGTAACTCGATCCGAATATTTGCTTTTCAGTGATATCTTTGATACCGAAACTCTCAAATTTCTTGGTGTATTGTTTTCTTGATTTGGTGGAATTGTTGGTGACGAAAATTAATGTTTTTTTCAAACTTTTTAACATTTCAATGGTCTCCACAACAGAGGGCAACAAGTGTGTACCAGACCATAAGACTCCATCACAATCAAACAAAAAAGTGTCATACTTGTTTAGGAATTCTGTGGCAATCTGCTTGTCGCTGATTTTGATTGGGGTGTTGTTTGAAACAGTCATTGTAGAGGGGTAGGGAGAAGTGCTACTGTAGATATGTAGCGTGGTGGGAATACTGATTTTTTGTCTCACAAAGGTAATGTGAGAGGTAAGTTGTTGTTTTAATACATATTTTTATACCATACCTACATATATATATATACAAACGCTCCTGCCCAAATTATTACATTCAACTTGAAACAATATATGCCTTAGCCTCAGCATTTCAATGTCAAAATGACTAATACACTGCAAAGGATTCCATTATCGAATTTACAAGGACTTAAGGCCTTCCATAAATTCTCGCAATCGGACCACCTGAAATATTCCGACGTTTATCAATATTGTCGTCACGTGGAATTTACTGGCACCAAAAAAAAAAAAAATAACGTCAAGATATTTGAATAGCCTAATTCGGACAACGATGTTTTTTCTCCAGTTCACCATTATCTGTGAATTGCTCTTCAGATTGAAGCACCTCTGGACTGCTCTTGACTACTCTTGACTGCTCTTGACTGATACCTCGCAAGAATGACTTGACAATGCATACTGCCATTTATCAAGCATATCACACACGACAACACCCACCTCACCCGTTGAATCAATGGCTCGCCAACGCAAAGACCTTACGAAAAAAAAGGGCACTCCCAAACGCTCAACACAAGCTGCTGTAGCCAACAAGTCCAACACAACATCGAATGTTCCACAACAACAACAGGATACCGGCTCCAAAGAAATTGTGATCCAAACAATAGATATCGAGCCGTTGGTCCAGTATATTCTCTACGCGCTGCTTTTTTCGAGAATTGTTGTCCAGCCTCTGTATTCATTGATCAGCGACTGCGATGAAACGTTCAATTACTGGGAACCATTAAATTATATGGTGAGAGGGTTTGGGAAAGAAACGTGGGAGTATTCTCCTGTGTACTCGATCCGTTCCTGGTGTTTTCTTTTGCCCTTGTTCAACGTTTTGAAAGTGGTGAGCAAAATCGCCAAATTTGTACCGGCTCCACTATCGAATTTTTACAAGCCGTACCATTTGTTTTATTTGGCAAGAATCATTCTTGGTGCAGTATCTTTTTTGGTCGAAAGGCAATTTTTCATTCAACTTTGCGTGAGTTTTTCAGCCGATTTTGCCAAATGGTGGCTGTTGCTGCAATTATTTAACCCGGGCTACTTCCATGCAAGTGTTGAATTGTTGCCTTCCTCGTTTGCAATGACTGTGATGTTGCATGCCACAAACTACTACATCAAATACGTTTCTGAAAAATATCAAAACAAAACAAAGCTGGATTTTTTTGTAAAATCCGTAGCTTGCATTGTGGTTGGTGCTATTGCTGGATGGCCGTTTGTTTTTGTTTTGATTTTGCCACTTGGGTTGCATTTTGTGTTGAACAATTTCAATTACATGAATTTCATTGCCAAGGGTCTTATTGGCTGTGCAAAATCGTTGTTTGTTATTGTTGCATACATTACTTTTGTCGATTCCATCTTTTATGGTAAATTTTCCCCAGTTTTTTTCAACATTGTAGCTTACAACGTTTTTAATGCTACTGAAGAATCGGGGCCAAACATTTTTGGAGTTGAGCCATGGTATTACTATTTGCAAAATTTGGTGTTGAATTTCCCATTGGTTACATTACTTGGTTTGTTGCTTTCCTTCACTGTTTTTTACAAATTTCAATTTTTTAAACAGTGCTGGCCTGTTTACATGCAGATTGTCATTTGGATCGGTATTTTCAACAATCAGCCACACAAAGAAGAAAGATTTTTGTATCCAATTTACGGGTTGCTGACTTTTGTTGCTGCAGCTTCGTTTGTTAGCACACACTCAAAGAACAAGTCTCAAAATGCCAAACGTTTACCAAAGAAACCCACCTTGGGTTCCATTGTTAAAGTGTTTTTGGTTCTTGCACTAGCAGGCCAGGCTTTATTGAGAATCAGTTCATTGGTGATCAATTATACGGGCCCATTAGCAGTTTACGAGCATTTGAACAGCTTGTCCAATAGCACGGAATCTGAATCGGTCGTCAACGTTTGTGTTGGTAGAGAGTGGTACCACTACCCATCTTCCTTTTTTTTACCAGACAATCACAGACTCAAGTTTGTTTCCAGTGGGTTTGATGGGTTGTTGCCTGGTGATTTTCAAGAAGACGTTGAGACGTGGGTTTCCGGGATCAGAATTGTTCCAGAAGGAATGAACAACATGAATCTGTATGACGAGGCAAAAGTCGTTAACGTTGAGCAATGTGATTATTTGATTGACGTTGATTTGCCAGTTTATGACACGGGGAAAGACGCGATCAATGACTCAACCAAGGGCAAAAAGCTTTACTGTTCCTCGATTATAGATGTTGAGCACTCAAAACTACTTGGAAGAGCTTTCACAGTGCCTTTCTGGGCTTACTTGCCAAAGCCTATTTTGAAGCTCACTTCTAAATTTTACCATGTTGAGTACTTGGACTATTGCTTGTATGAGAGAAAATAGTTTTAGTAAGGCATCATTGTAAACCTTTGGCTAAGAAAATTAGCAGTCACCTGTTGGAAAAAAACAATATTCGCGTATATAAAGGATAATTAACTTACAAAAAAAGATCAATGTATATGCAATTGGAGAAAGTAATAAACAAAACACAAATGTAGCGGGCGAAGCAAGTGAGGGAACCTTTTTGCTACACTAAATACACGCATTTTCACAGAAATGACACTTATATAGCAAAGTTCTTGCTCATTTTACTCTTCATACTCATTGTGCTCGTATTAACTTTTCTCTGTTGCTCTTGGTTCATTCATTTATGCAACATACTATCTCTGGCTGGACCGGTTCCGACCCATTCGACAGGAACACCAACAAAGTCTTCAATGTATTTCAAATAGGCCTTTGCATTATCTGGCAAATCTTTGTATTCTTTAATTTTGGTGATATCAGTGTTCCAGCCTGGTAGAGTAACGTATTCGACTTCAACTTTACCCAAATCAAGCAAATCTTCTGGGAAAGATTTCAATTCTTTACCTTTCAAAGAATATTTAACACCAACTGGGATTTCTTTAAAAGTGTCCAAAACATCCAATTTGGTAATGTTCAAAGCAGTGTACCCATTGATCCAAGTTGAATATTTCAAAACAACCAAATCCAACCACCCACATCTTCTTTTTCTTCCTGTTGTGACCCCAAATTCAGCACCAATAGTTTGCAATTTTTCACCTTCTGCGTTCAATTGTTCAGTTGGGAATGGACCTTCACCAACTCTTGTAGTGTATGCTTTTACAACCCCATAAATGTTTTTGATGGTGTTTGGAGGAATCCCTAAACCAGTACAAACCCCACCAATTGAAGTGGAAGAAGATGTAACATATGGATAAGTCCCGAAATCAATATCCAACATCAATGCATTGGCACCTTCAATCAAAACTCTTTTTTTATCAACATAGATGGCATTGTGCATGAATTCAACAGAATCAACAACAAAAGGTTTCAAATCTTTTCTCAATTGTTTGTATTTGTTCAATTCTGCTTCAACATCGTAATCAAATTCACCATATCTTTTCTGTCTTGTTTCAAACAATCTTCTAAATTGAGTTTCAAAATATTCCCATCCATCTTCATTAATCAAATGATGAACTCTTAAACCAGATCTGGAAGCTTTTGTAGAATATGTTGGACCAATCCCTTTCCCAGTTGTTCCAATGTTTTTCCCATCTTTTGAAGCACCACTCAATTCCAATTCTCTTAATTTATCTGTTCTTTGATGGAAATCGAAAACCAAATGAGCTCTAGAAGAAACAAACAATCTAGATCTGCAACCAGTTAAACCTTTGGATTCAATGGTTTCCAATTCTTTGAAAAAGGAAGGAACATGAATAACAACACCAGACCCAATCAAGTTCAAACAATGCTTGTTAACCAATCCAGATGGCAACATGTGGAAATCGTATTTGATTCCATCAACAACAATAGTATGACCTGCATTGTTCCCACCGGCACATCTTGCAACAATGTCATAATGGTCAACCAACAAGTCAACCAACTTCCCTTTACCTTCGTCCCCCCATTGAGATCCCAAAACAACGTCAACCATCTTTTTCTGTTTATATATGTGTGTGAGTGTGTGTGTGTGTGTGTATTTGCTATTACAGCTATGGGTTTATGTGAGTTATTTCTACCAACACCAGAGCAAAGAAGTCGAGACAAGAATTATATATTGATAAAAAGTTAATTACTTTGTTTAGTTTTCCATTTTCGTTCGAATATGAAGAAAGAGTGTGTATTATCTTAATAACTGCTCTAAAGATTCAATAATTCGTTCGATAATGATATGTATATATATCAACAATTAAATATTCGAAAACACTCACAAATAATAGGTTAAATTGTTCAGAAACTCTAAAGTTCGAAAATCCAAAAAAAATCTCGATATACTTGAAACTATTATCGTGTGTGTGTGTGTGCATGTGTGTATATATATATGTATGTATGATCAAAATAAGTAAAGATCTTCCACTATATATAAATTGTCATGTTAACTGAGTGTAATTACAGCGAGCTTATACATTGATATACTTGATATTATTATTTTTTTTCAAAGTTTCTAGGCTCAAATCAGTCACAACCTGATGACTTATTTTCAGCCTATAATATTTGCATTATCTTTGGCTTTCCATTACTATATTACTTTCTTATAATGATAAAAGTGTATTACTATTAGTATTTTTTTTTGACTTCGGTTTCGGATTCTGCTTTTTTCTTGTTCCTTGCGGTGGTAATTAGAATGACTGGAATGAAGTAATAATTAGATTAACCGGAAAATGGGAAAAGATGGAAAAAAAAAAAAAAAACAAAAAAGAAAAAAATAATAACGCCCGCCACTGCGCCTCGGAAGTTCCGAAATTACATGATAGACAAGATCACGTGTGGTTTAGCTAATGCCGTGTTCGGAATACCGGAATATTGGTCGGTAGTGCGAGTGTGGTATGAGTAGAGTCCGAGTACACGGTACCACTTGTGATGGGTGAAAAAAGAAACAAGGAGAATTATTGATGAGCTTTGAGAAAATATATCGAGCATTTATGATCTTGAAAGTCATCGATTAAAGTAGATTATTGTCTTGGTCTTGACGGTCAATATTTTGAGTGTTTTATTCAGCCGGGGTTTCTTTTTTTTTTTTATCAGTACACCAACCAAATAACCAACCAACCAACGCAAAGAGAATAACGAAAGGAAGCCATGGATAAGCGGTCTGCTACCAACAGCAACAACAACAATGGTAAGAAGCCAGGGAATAACAACAATGGTAAGCAGCCAGGCAATAACAAAAACCAAAAAAGTTTGAATAATAATCAAAGAAATAAATTGGACAGAATCAGAAATGCAAGAAGTATACGGACCCAGATAGTGGCATCTGGGAATACACATAAGCACAGACGCGGTGGTGGTAATGGTTTTAAGAGTTCTGGTAGTAATAATAACAAGAGAGGATATAACTCTATTGAACGCGACATTTTCAGTAAAGATGGTGGGCTTTTGAAAGTTCCTGAGTTTATCAATTCCAGAATGTTTGAAATCAAGCAGTTGGAATATTCCATGAAGAAATCAGCGAAAAGTTCCAGTACCAGGTGTTTCCAAAGTTTGCCCCGTGTGATGAGAAGAAGAACAGCTTCGCATAATATCAAAAGGATTCCGAAAAGAATGAGAAATAGAGCATTGAGAGAAATGGTGAAAGGAGATCAACATATCACCAAGGGAGAAAAATTGACTGCTCCTAAACAGCATTTATCCAAGAAAAACTTGTACAAATTGAAAATGTCTGTGAAAATATTGAGATTGATTACTAAATCTAAATTCATGAAAAATGCTTTACCTTTGAAATATTATCAAACTAATTTGCCCCAAAAATTTCAATTGAGAAAAATTATGAAAATTATGAAAGCACATGTGCGTGCATCATCCACAACTACAACTCCAACGGGTGGAGCTAATACTTCTAGTTCTATTTCCACTACTTTTCCATTTCAAAAAAACACGATGAATAATCAGTTGGGCCATACGGATGTGACTGGGATAAACAGATTGGTTACCGGATCTGTTGAGTTGGGTCAGTTGGTGAAGTCGTACAAATACGCCAAGAGACAAGCAGTCAATGTTTGGTTGCCCACACACGTTTGGAATGCCAAGAGAAGTCATATGATGAATTTATATGGCAAAAAGATATGTTACACTCCAACGCAAAAATGCTACAAAAGAACACACAGATTGGGGAGTCCGCAAAGTGCTCAATCAGATGGTTGCTTGATAGAAGATACTTGTTACATGGGCAAATGTGTTATTGAGTCTACTGATCCAATGACAAATTTGGTTAAATTGTTTAAATCGAAAAATGATGACTTAAAAATCAAAAACAATAATATATTTGTGAATAAAGAAACAGAAAAACTAGGGTCCATTGAAAAATTGGTTTGGATTGAAAAACCAAACAAATTATTGTTAATTCTGCATCCCTCGATCTACGAGAAATTTTTCAATTTATTTTTGGAAACATTTTCGCATGAAATAAACAATTTGCAAACATTGAGCATCCATGACTGTCAGTATAGCATTGGAAGCATCAACTTGATGGGATCAAATGCTTTGTTGAACTTGGTGAAAACATTTAGAAGTTTCCAAGGAAAAGAAGAGTCCGCTGCAAAAGAAGATATTGATTTTGAAAAATTTGTTCAATTGGGTGCCAGTCTCAGAGACTTTCAACTTTTGAAACCGGATTTCTCAATGAGTTTGCAAATATTTGATCCAAGATTATTGAAAAAACCTCAACTACCAAACAATATCAACAAATACCTCAAAAAAGATATCAACGACTTGCTTGTGGACCTCCACAACACAAACGTTCAACAGGCATCCAACAAAAATGATGTTTTGAAGGAATTGTGCAACCCGCTCCAAAGATACGCATCGTACAAAAACAAATCAACTCTCAAAGAGTTGAGCAAACGGTACAGGGCTGCAGTGGGCCAAAATTTTGTAGGGGATTTTCAGAAAGATGTGACTATTCCAGTACATTTGTACAAAAACGCGTGGGGCAACGGGTTCACTCTCTTGTTACCGTACCACTGGGTCTTGCCTCTATGGTACCAACTAAACAAAATCCCGAGAACCTACCATATAGGGTTGAAACAGATTCAACAACTGAAATACGAAATGAACGTGATGGACTTCCCGAACGACCATTTGGACACCGTGGCTGGATACTTGAACTTGGTTTTGAAAAGCCACTACTCCAAAGAATTGTGGTTGAAAAAACCAAGCAGCAAACGTCTAAACTATGAGAAGTTAAAAAACCTGCATTTCGACGACAACAGAATTAGGGTTGGAGAAGTTGGAGATCCCTTCCAGCCGGATTTTGTATTTTTGAGGTTTTTGTATTTTGGTTTGAAATACATTGTTCGGAAATACCCAGATCTCTACGAAAACGAACAAAATGTGTCGTTGATTTTGCCAAACCAAACATCCGGAATGGACTTGCAAACGAATCAATTGGATGCAAAAACTGTTTACGATTTGATTGTGCATTACAACAAGTTGCACACAACCGTCAACAAAAACATGGACTTTGGTTCGCCAATTGTTGCTGTGCCATTCTCTAATTCCAATGGTTCAACAGATAACAAAGTTGATATTTTGCAGTTCTGGTCACAATTTAACAGTTGGAAACTACCATGCACCCCTGTTAGTATATCAATGGTAAGCAGAGGCCATCCAACAGACAATGCCAGACTGTACAGAATTAATAAGCAGAATTGGGATATCTATTGGAAACATTACGCCGAAAATGACAAGTTCAACAATCACGGAAACAACAACTTGGAGAATCTTAAGAACAATGTCATAGTCAAGTCCCAATACTTGCCTAAAGTTCAAGATTTGATAGGTTTTGTAAATGCAGGGACTTTTAACTTGTCTGTTGGAAAGGGCACAGGTACAGGGTTTATTTTGGCTGATTGGAACTCTGATGCGTACTGCGACAAAATAGGTTTGTTAAGAAACGTTGGAACTGACGACTACAAGCTCGTCAAATACGAGATGGTCCGTTTGTAAATGGACGTCACTGGTGTTCACTACTGGGCACACCGTTGATTACTTTTATAGAATGTTTTTTGTATATATATACTTGCATATTATTCGATAAAACAAAAACAAAAAAAAAAAAACAAAA
>LPNM01000005.1:38516-52350 GCA_001747045.1 Hanseniaspora osmophila | reverse complement strand
AAAAAAACCTGACGTTTGCGTCGCATTGCGTTGGTTAAGCCAGGATAAAGCTTAAAATTAAAGTATCCTACTGCTTCATATACTTTACTTTCCTATACATATAGCTACTTAAAAAATCACAATCACACTTCAAAGGCTCATTCTTCACCCAGACTGACGGTTTCCTGCTCACACAAGACTTTTTCTTCATTGTCCACGTCATCAGAGTCATTTTTCAACGTAACGATTTTTTGATCTTTGCACTGAACTTCTTGAAACTCGTCATACTCTTGGTCAAAACTAGCTTTCTTCAAACGCATGTTGCCCAAAACTTCTCCAATGTCAACGTAATCTTCTGTGTCGCTAAACACCTCCGCTGCACCATTGGAGGCAAAACCAATGCTCTCGGTTCGTTCAAGAGTCCCTCGAGTGGCCGCGTCCGACCCGCATTCAACATAAGAGCTTTCTGTTTCACCTGCAGACACTGGTGGATGTTGATCTAATGCAACAGAATCACGTCCTCCATACTCTGGGTGGTTTGTAAACTGCACGATTCGACTGCCCTTATTATTGTTCATTGCTCTAATTTTTTCCTGAAATGATATCCAGTCTTCCTTGCCCTGAATCAAAAATCCAAGCATCATGGATGGATCAACCTGAGAAAATGGTAAAGTTTTGTAATCTGTGGAGTGAGCAGACTGTGCAAACTGCGTAGGATCTTTGGTGTGCAGTTTGGGACTGTGGGGATCCAAATAGAGCAAAACGTCGTTGCTGTAACCAAAAAAATAAAAACTTGATGAGGGTTTCCCACCAGATATTCCACAGGTGTTTCCTTCTAGTCCAAGCAAGCCTTTGATATCATTCCAGTAATACTCGTTCAAATTTGAAAGACCCAATCTGACGCACAATAAGATTAACACATTTGTTTTTCTACTTAAGCTGTCATCTTTTTCAAACATCCTGTCCACCTCATCCAAGTAGATTGTACCAGAATCAATGGAAATATAACAGTTGTTGATCCCACATTCTGGAAAACTCAATACCAGTTTTTGAATGCTGCGAGCTGCAGCCGATGGGCTAAACCACTCTCCGGGTTTTTTGTTTGACAACTCATAGCCAACTTTAACAAAATTCTGTATTGAAAAAGGATATTGAAATTCATCACGAAACCAGTTCATAAAGTTTCCACCCGTCAAAGAGCTATCCGCCTGTTTTCCTGTGTCGTTGTCGGATGCCTCTAAGGAATACCTGTACGACCGTCCATAATGGATTATCTGCAATGCGTTGGCCAATAAGCTTTGACCAGTTCTGATCATACAGCCCCACCCGACATCCGTTATAAACGAGTTATTTGCGTTGTTCTTGACGATATTAGAGTAATATGCAAACACACCAGCTCTCAAAAGCACGGATATCGCATGGTCGTCTTCATTTCCTGTAATTTTGGCAATGGGCTCAAAGTCTGTCCTATACGTAAACAATATCACTGTGTATATGTCTTTCATAATCGCCTCATCATGCAAGTTGTTTGTTGGTGTTAACATACTCGTGAGGTTGGATGCGGTGTTTTCAAGCATACTGGTCATAAAGTTGTTTACCTTCATAAACAAATCTGGTTCTGCAGGCTCTTCAGCTTTTTTTGTATGAGTTTGAGCATACTTTTCAGGCTCATAAATGGTGCCCAATATGCATACTAAAGGTGTAGCATTAGGATCTTCTTCAGTGGTCAAATTTTTGTCTTCTGATGTGTTAGTTGGCTGCATTGGGAAACTTTGAGAGTAACGTGGTGATGAGTTATACTTGCGTGAACAGCAGTAAAAACTTCTGAGTGTTTTTTTTATTCCGTGTTCTTCTCAAGTTTTTTTTTTCAGTTCCTCAGTTTTTCTTGCTCTCTTTAAACTCAAAGGTGAATTGGGATGGCTCTTCCTTATATTATTAGGTTGCTGATAACAAATGTCAAGCGCATCTGATCTACCACTCTTTGGCCTGCAACTTGCCCCTTATCTTTTGCGGAGTCATGAGTGCTACAAGTGTAATTTGTTCTAGGCACGTGAACAGGGAGACCTAAGTCCAAAAAAACGAACAAAAAAAATTTGGTTCACGTGGCCAGGCTAACAAAATTTGTCAAATGTAACTTTATTGTCGCAAGGGCGCCAACACCCATTCAAACACTCACTTCAAAGCACAAGGTTACAAGCAATATAGTTTGAGATTTGAAGAAAGCTTGTGTCAGATAAGTATATAGTAAAATCATCACTGCAAATATAAAAAAACACTCCCCCATAATTGACTGAATAACTATTAAACATAGTACACAAAACACGAGTGTCAGATAGATTTTGAAATGGCCAAGAGAAAATCAAGAAACAACGGTTCGAGCAAACTTGCCTCTTCTCAGAAGGGCAAAAAAAGTAACAAAAAGAGCAAGAGTAATGGAACTAGTAAACGTGGAAAGTCAATCTTTAATTTCAACAGAGATGAAGGTGGTGACCAGCTTTTCGACACGAGACCGGCAAAAGTGGGCAAGTATGGTGGGTTTTCCAATTTGAGACTTGGTGGAGGAGACTTGGCCAATCCTGATTTTATATCAGATTTCTACTTTGGGAGAAACAACATGAAAAAGGGCTCTATGAAAATGTCTGCTTATAGAAACAAACCGAAACATATAGGCAGGCGTTACGGGGACGACGACGACAGTGCCTTGGACAGCGACGATGAGTACGAACGGGAAAAGAGAAATGTGCCCGCTAGAAAAAGGCCTGTGCTTTTTGTAAAAGCCCTTGAGGTTTATGATCCTTCAAAAGAATTGATCGAAATGCTTAGAGCTAAAAATAATGTTGAAAATAACTATATGGGCACTTTAGACCAGAATATGGAGGCGAGTGACAATGGTGATGAGATGAAAGACTTTGAGAGTGTTGCTGACCAATATCAGCTGGGGGAAGATGTGGAAAGTGATTCTATTGATTACAAGGATGTTTATGGAGATGAGGAATCGGGAAGTGACGGCTACGAAACTGAAGGCGACGACATATATAACTATGACGAAGACGTTTACCAAAACCAGATTTCGGAGGAAAGTCGTAAGGAAAATATTCCAAATACCGAGGAGAATGCTTTGTTTTTCATTGATGAAGAAGGCACCGATTGCAATCCTGAAGATGTGAAAGTTGTGCAAGTGGAGCCATCAAAACCTGCAGTTTCTATCAGCACAGAATTCAATTCTGTTTTGACAATTGGCAAAATCCAAATGAACTTAGAAAACGACCCAGCAACTAATGAAGTGCACTCAATACCTATAAGGAAAAAAGTGCCAAAACAAACACTGGACCAAGAAACAGCTCAAAGTTCAAAACTTTCAGAGTCTTTTAACGACTTGGAAATTGAAGATCTATCAACTATAAACTCACCACCTGCTGCTTTTTCTAAACACAACCCACTCGACTCAAAGCACAGAAACAAAGAGGTTGGTGTTGAGTTTGGTTTACTTGATTGTGACTATGTTGCAAACACCTCAGATGTTGAAGTCACAAACATAAGACTTGGGTCTAATACACAGTCGTACTACGTCAAATGCTATAAATTTTTTGGGAGTTATGACTTTAACTGGTGTGATGAGGATTTTTTTGTTGATGTGCTAAATGAATTAGGTTTGCCTACTGATAGGCACGATGCTTATTTCCAATACATTTACAAAAGCCTTGTTCCCGAAGAAGACGAGCGTGAAAACTCGAATTACGATCATCTGTACATGACTGACAGCGAGATATCAAGTGATGACGAGATTGACGTTAATAAAGAATATGGTGACTACACACTTCCAGTCCAAGAATCGGATTCTTTGGAAGAAAATGATTCCATTACCAGTGATCAGTATGAAGGTTTGGATGATTTGATTTCGATTTCTCAAACCCATGCAAGGGCAAGAAATCAAGATTTTGAAACAACAAGTGTACGAACAATTGGTAAGGACAAGAAGAAAAAGCTGGTTTTGGAAAATGAGTTTTTAGATGAAGAAACTAAAAGTTTGTTGCAAGAGAAATACAAAGTCAGACTTGAAAACAAAGCCACCAAGACCAAAAATGTTTTAGAATTTATTGATGAAATGAACAAGACCAGCACAGACTTGCTTTTGAAATATCCTTATGGGTTGCACATCAAAAACATCAAAGAAGAATACAAACTGTTTCTGAATGACTTGTCAAGACAGAGATTGTCGTTTCCTCCACTAGATCCACATGGCAACAAAACAATTGAAAAAATGGGCAAGCATTTTAATTTGAAAATATCAAAAAGAACATCAAAAAGCTACAAGTACATCACCTGTGAAAAGACAAAAAAAACTGACAAAAAGGGGCCAAACTACCAATTGGTTGACCAACTTTTGAAACAGAGACCTGTGTTTATGAGGGTGGACCGTAAGCTTCCTGCAAACATGGCAATCAAAATCAAAGACGAAGCCACCGGCTCTACTCGCTCCAAGTTCGGTGTAAAAGAAGGAGAGGTTGTTGGTGGGGAGAGTTCTGCTATTGATTCATCAAACCTCGGGCACCAAATGTTGAGAAAACTGGGTTGGAGTAGCGGCCAAGGGTTGGGAAAACAAGGCCAACAGGGAATAATCGAGCCATTACAGGTTTTGGTGAAAAAAAGCAAAAGAGGGGTTGGTCATCAACAGGTCCCTGCAAACTGATCAGCGACTATTTCAGCATGTGCAGCGTGCGCTGGATTTGTGTCTAATTTATATAAAAACTTTTTAAGCTTTGAAATTTTAGTTTCGTCATGGAACCGTATTCACCAGTGAACTCATCTGGGTGAATCGTAACAGATTTTACCCATCTTTTATCCTTCACTGCTATGAACTTCATCTAACTAATCGTTAACCGGCTCTTGCTTGCTTGTTTTTTTTGTGCACTCATTCACAGTTAGTTTTTTTGTTTCGCAGCATTTTCAACTTTTGTTTACGTTTAAGACATTGTGACGCGTTCTTTAGCTTTTACTGATGTTTGGGGCTAATTTAGCGTTTAACTTGAATTAACGTTAATTGGAGATTCTGACAACAAGCCTCGCAAAAGCAACCATTGTTAAGAAGCCAAGGATAATGGATTGGATAAGCAGAGTGTGTGGCCTTGAAGCATTGGACGCCATGGCAGCAGGAGACCTGACACCAGAGCAAAAACAACAACTGAAGACACTGATGAACCAGAATCACGAAAACATTATTGGAAACGGTGACAAGAACAGTAAAGTATTAGGTAGAAACTCTAGGGAAGCAGTGCCTGCATCACGCGGAGCACCAGAAAAACAACAAGTAGTTCCTGAAAACAAGGATGGGGCTGGACCATCTGAATCGTACAGTCCCTCTTTAGAAGACGTACCGCACAAATTTGAGACAGTTTCTTTATCAAGCAACAGTGTCTCTCACAGCTCTTCGTTGCAGGAATCAAGTTGTGAAACTTGGACAAAGCCATCCGAGAAACTCAATTTTCAAACGGAAACGCCAACTGCGTCTTCACCATCCAATTGCGGTTTGCAATCCAACCAGAGCGATAAAACAATACGAGGTTTTGCAAACCCCAAAACTGATAAAATTGCTAACAGCTTCAGAGGAAAAATGAATGAAACCGAAATGACGCTCAATAAATTAAAACACCAAATTAACAGTCTTGCAACTGAGAAAAAAGAAAACGGGATCACCATCGAAGAGTTGAGAAAACAACTTGAAAGTACCAAAACTTTTGAACAAAAACAGTCTGAAGTAAATGAAAATTTGACACAAAAGTATACAAGATTAGAGCAAAAAAATTCTATGTTGGAGCAAGAGAAAAAAGCTTTGGTTTCTGAGATCACTAACTTGAACAAGGAAAACAAAATCTTTACAGAGTCTTTGAATTCCATAAACGAAACAATAGCAGGAAATTGTAACAACTTTGCACAAAGTCATTCACACCCTTCAGAGCCTGAAGGTTTACTCAAGCTCTTGAAAGCTCAATTGGACGAAGCAAATACTATAAAGCAAGAATACCGCACCCTAGCATCAAAACTTGAGTGTCAACCTTTATTTGCTGAAATTGAAAAAAAACTCGACAGTATGAAAAACGATGCACAAAAATCTGCCAATGCAGAGTCTCTCTACAACAAGCAGGCTACATTTGTAAAAAACATTGACAAAACATTGGAAATGTATGGCTGCTCTGTGTACATTAAAGACTTTTCAGGCAATGCAGGGTTTTGTAAATTTGATGATACATTACAAAAAGTGATACTGGAAAGTTACGAAAAAAATTTAAGTGGGTTCAAATTGTACGGTGTTCCTGTTGGTAAATCTATGCTTTCTAACGATTTTGATTCCAACAAAACTGAAGAAGAGATGTCTTCTTCTAACGCAGTGGTAGGGTTTTACACGAAACAACAGGAGGAGGAGTTGCGGCGCTTACGTGAAGACAATAAAGGTTTTGTAGATTCATTGTCCAAATTTCCTGATGTTCTAAAACTGCTTGAGCAGCTAAACCAAAACTATGACAAAATCTCCGATTCTGCAACCACAGTGCAAAAAATCAACGAGACCACCACTTTGTTATCAGAAAAATTAACCAAAGATTTTGAATCGTTTGAAAACGATATCAAGAAAAAAGACTTGGAGATCCAAAAGTTAAAAGAAACTCAAAATTCTTGTATTGAAGATCTGAAGCTAAGCTCAGAATCACTACAAACGGAAATCAACAGCTTAAGTTCAGAAAAGAAAGTATTGCAAAAACAAACTTTTGAACAGAGAACTGCTTTAGAAGCTAAACATGTGGAAATAATAAACTTGCAAAATGAAATCGAGAACTTGAGACAAGATTTTTCCATGATCAAAGGAAGCGCGGCTGATGCGTTGACAAAGCTTGATTTCAAGGATCCAGACAAGTATTTCTCTTTGAGCATGGGCGATGTAGACAAGATGTCCTTGGTGGAAGCTCAAAATGCTCTAAAAAAAGCCTTGTATGTGATGGACATGCCGCTCAACAAATTTGAAACAGGTATCATTCTGTACTCATTGATTTCAAGATTAGAGAGAAAAGCGTTGTACGAGTTCATTGATGTTTTGCATGTTTTTGCATACGACACTCCAATTGAGTTGCAATCGTACACACAGAACATGTATAACCAGTATCTGGCTACGCGCGACTTTAATCAAGTTATTCCGCCAGTGAAGAAAGATTTGGATGACTTGACCATCGCATTTGATAAGAAGTTGCATGGCTGTTCTCGCTGTAAAGCAGGACACTCGGCTTAAACTGTTTTGATGACTGTGTGAAAGATTGTCTGTAGGTGTTATGTTTCAGTATTTGTTTAGGTTTATAGGATCAAAATATCAACAGTTTGTTAAAGCTGTTTGAATATTCGTATTCTTTCTTTTTCTGTTTTTTCGTTGTTTTTTTTTTTTTTGTGTTTCTTCGCCTTGTTTGTAAGCGCCATTCGATTTTTTTTTTTGGAGATCGTGTATAAAGTTTGAGATGGCATAATGCCTTTTTTCAGAATTCCATAGAGAATATAAAAGAAACAAGGTGAAACACTTCAGGATCCAGCCCAATGAGCAGACAAAATGAAACAAAAACCTGCTACTATGAGTTGTTGGGAGTGGAAAGTACTGCTTCTTCAGTAGAAATCAAAAAAGCGTACCGGAAACAAGCACTAGTCTACCATCCAGACAAAAACCCTGACAACATTGAAGAAGCTACACTTCGGTTTTCAGAAATTTCCATTGCTTACGAAACATTAGCTGACCCGCAGGAACGTTCCTGGTACGACTCTCACAAAAATGAAGTTTTGTACGGTGGCAGTGGAGAGACAGGCGATGCAGAGGACGGCACATATGAGTACTACGATTCCAACGATCCAATTGTGACTGGGATAACCTGCGATGAAATCATGAAGTTCTTCATGCCGAGTTTGTACACCAGATTGGATGACAGTCCTGCTGGGCTTTATCAAATAGCGGGCAAAGTGTTTAGCAGAATTGCTAAAGATGAGATTTTGTTTGCAAGACGGCTTGGTTTGGAAAGCAAAATCAAATTTGAGGACGACTTTTACGAGCAGGATATCAGACAAGATGGATATGTTGAGACATGCAAAAAGTACGGGAACAGCAATGGAATAAGCGGGAGCACTCTGCTTTGGCCATCGTATGGTTATAGTGAAACCTCTTATGAAGATTTGAAAAAATTTTACAAAAAGTGGGGTTCTTTCAACACGGTAAAAAATTTTGCTTGGAAAGATGAGTACAGAATTTTCAGAAATTATGACAGAAGAACTAAAAGAGAATTGAACAAAAGAAACGAGAGAATAAGGAACCAATTCAAAAATGAATACAACAAAACTGTGAAAAATTATGTCAATTTGATGAAAAAATACGACATGAGAATGAAACTCGGTGCCAAGAGAGAAGAAGACGCGAAAAGACTGCAGAGATTGAAAGACTTTGAAGCTTTGAAGCAAAAAGTCCAAACCAAAAGCTCTGCGACTGAGAATATCCAGTATGAGGAACAAGCTTGGCAGGCTGTAGATGAAAGCATGTACAAGGAGCTAGAAAAAACTCTGGCCGATTTTGACGACTCAGGAAACTTGTCTTGTGATGAAAAGCAAGGAAACGAAAAAACAGCTTTGCATGCTGATGCATCATTCCAAGAAGATTATAGTAAAGAAGATGAAGAGGAAGTGGTGTATGTCTATGAATGCTTTGTTTGTAATAAAACATTCAAGAGTGACAAACAGCTTACCAACCATAACAATTCCAAGATGCACAAACAAAAGCTAAACCAGTTGCAACGTGAAATGAAACAGCAAGACATGGAGCTTGGGTTGGATCAGGTGTCGGACTTTGAAGATTTCGAGTCTGCCAACGAAGACGATTGTGAAGAAGGAGAAGGAGCGGTGATAACAAAGGAAGACGATGCTACTGATGTTGATCAAGGAAACAACGATCTGCTTGATGAGATGGAAAACGTGCAGGATCTTGACGCTCTTCAAGCCGAACTCGACAAACTTGATGCTGAATTAGAGGCTTTGGGGAGCGAAGAGGACAGTGAAGAGGAACTTGATGCCGACGAACTTGATGCGGGCGAGGAAAGAACCGCAAATACATTTGAATTTGAACCAGATTTTGAAATCGATACTGACATCGATCACAGTGATGACTCAATAACAATTTTTGAACCACAGAAAATCGTTTCCAAAAACACCAATCTCGACAACACTAAGAGCGATAGTATTCAAGTAACTCAAGCATCCGACCAAGAAGACCTTCAAAATAACTTGGATGTGGACGACCTTGCCAATTTGTTGAGCTCACTGAATGACAAAAAAAAACCCAAGAAATTTAATTTTGCTGAAAATGAAAGCGACTGGAATGGTAATGGCTCAACAAGTAACAAAAAGGGGAAAAAAAGTAAAAAAAAGAAAGTCAAACCAAGACAGGAAAGCAGTAGTACCACCACCGATCATACTCCAATTAGCGATGCTCCACCAACAAAAACTCAGAACTTCGAAAATGTCTTGTCTCCAGAAACAGTATGTGGGAAATGTGGTGTTGTGTGTGAGACCCGGAATCAGCTTTTCAAACATGTCAAGTTAACAGGACACATAAGCTCCCCCAAAGAGGTTGAGATGCAGCTCAAAAACTTTAAAAAGTTGCAAAAAAAAAAAAAGGGCACAAGAAAAACGCAAATGGAGCAACAACACAACCTAACTAACCATCCGTACACCTGAACTTGTTAATTGACTTTTAGATGTTATCAAAATATACAACTTTCTTGTTGATTGTTTCATCATTGCATAGCATTATTTTATTCTTTTAACAATATATCTAAATATCGCAAGAGCATGTGACCTGTAATAGGTGTGACTTTTTTAACATTAATTTTTTTTTTTTTTCTTTATCTTACCCTGATTTAAATTTCAATTTTTCATATTTTGCATATTTTCCACTTATCATCATCATCATCGTTACCAAGTTTGTGTTTTTCTGTGTCTTTGGAGTTCTCTAATCTTTCTTTTTCTCCCGTTTTTTATCGAAACTGATACACTGAGAGGAAACTATTCGAGCTGATACGATATGCTATATGAGTCAGTAAGGACTTAGTTGGACTTGGAGGTTCTTGATAAACGTGTGAATGCAGATAGGCTAAGTTTTTTTTTTCTTTCATACTTAGTTCAACTTCTTGGTAAGCATATATCTGTTCAAACGTTTTGACGTGTGTTTTTAATACAAAACAAGAAATGGACCCACCGTGTAAAATCAAATCTAATCATCACTTTGCTAAGAACAACGACACCATGGATAATACTTTGGGACTTAATGACAATGGTAACATGAACACGAGTGACAACAACGTTCCTAGTAATATGGACTCCGCAAGTAATACCAATGTTTCCAATTTGTCCAGTGCTTTAAAATCTGTGAATTTGAGTTACGGAAACGGAACAACGGGCAACCAGGGAAATGGTGATTTTGAAGTTATTGCGCAACAACAACAACAACAACAACAACAACAACAGGGTGCCAACTCATCTTCTGTATCTCAAAATGGTGCCAGTACTTTATCTAATAGTCTGCAACAACAAGCCAGAATGCAGCACTACAACGCGAGACAGCCATCTAGATTGCAACAACAATATTCTCAGCAGCAGCAGCAGCAGCAGCAGATGCAACAGGTTCCAGGACAGTCAACGCAACAACAGCCACAGCAACAGCAACAGCAGCAGCAAGGTCAGGCCTTGCCCTTTTCTAATCATCCGGCCTCTGCTGACATCAACAACAAGAACGCTACTGTTGATTGTTCAAGAATTTCGAAACTTTTTGCTACTCAACCAATGGACGGATACACTTTGTTTTCGCACAGATCTGCCCCTAATGGTTTCAAAGTTGCTATTGTTTTGAGTGAATTGAACATGCCATACAGAACTTTTTTTTTGGATTTCAGCAAGGGAGAACACAGATGTCCTGAATTCATTGCTGTGAATCCTAACGCAAGGGTTCCTGCGTTGATTGATCACGCAATGGACAATTTGCCAATGTGGGAAAGTGGAGCCATTATTTTGCACTTAGTCAACAAATTTGCAAATCAAACAGGACAACCATTGTTATGGGCCGACAACGTGCAAGAGCAAACGCAAATATCTTCATGGTTGTTTTTCCAAACCAGTGGACATGCACCAATGATTGGTCAAGCTTTACATTTCAAATACTTTCACACAAACAAAATTCAGAGTGCCGTTGACCGTTACACAGACGAAGTTAGAAGGGTTTACGGAGTTGTGGAAATGGCGTTGGCAGAAAAAAGAGAAGCATTGATTATGGATTTGGACACGGAAAACGCAGCAGCATACTCTGCAGGAACAACCCCTTTGTCACAAAGTAGATTTTTTGACTATCCAGTGTGGTTGGTTGGAGACAAAATCACTGTTGCCGATTTGTCTTTTGTTCCTTGGAATAATGTTGTTGACAGAATCGGTATCAACATTAAGGTGGAGTTCCCAGAAGTTTACAAATGGACAAAACATATGATGCGGAGACCTGCAGTGATCAAAGCTTTGCGTGGAGAGTGATCAAAGCGGGCGTTAAGAGCGATAACGAGTGGTGTGATTCATGTGTATATGAGTTATTTCTAGTATTTCATTAAGCTGACAAATGACAATTGTAGTGTCCGGTATATACACATTTGTGTAAACAGTTTTCACAAGATCGGTAAGTAAGGTTGTCTGCTTTGTGTGTAGTATTTTATAGCACTTTTAATCTTAATATAATTTTAAATGGACTGGTAATTTTGAAGTCTGGTTAATGTTTATTTTTAAAAACTGGAAATATCTAATCTTCTCTGAATTTAGGCAGACTGTAAGTGGAAACAGGTAAAGTAATATTGCCAAAAATAAACAATAAAGTGTAAAAGTTATTATTCTTTGGGCAACTTTAAATAACGCTTTTGCTTTTGCACGCTTGAGCTTCACATCTGATAAAAGCACATAGGTCTATGGTTTCTTGGCCTTGTTATCAGCCTTATATAAACGAGTTGTGTTTATATTTTAATCAATACAACGCTCGGGTAAGCTCTTGATTTTTGTGCTTTTCATCTTTCTCGACATTCAAAAAAAAACTGAAACTTTCCACAAATCTTGATGAGGGGAGGCATATAGCCGATGAGAGAGTTTACTAAAGTCATTGCAACAATTAGTTATAATCTGAATACACCCAAAATACGGGGAATCACACCAGTCTTTGAGAAACTACGTCCTCAAGTGAATTGCAACGGAAATTTTCCAATTTGTATGACACCTTGATCAACAAACACCGCATCAATAAATGTACAATGCCTGATCCGCAGATCAAAGACAGATTGAAAGCAGCGGACCCCTGTCGCAAATGTAAAAGTTTACTGGAAAGTTGTCGGATCCAAATTGTCCAAACTCTAAACAACAACACAGGCATAAGCCCTGCATTTTTTTGCACTAGAATCAAGCAAAACGTTCCGTATCATCTGCTTTCTTCAATTTTGAGCAAAGTGAACAACTACGAAATAGTTGAAAAATTAGAGCTACAGAACCCTGGACTGGTGTTTTTGACCGAAGATATATGGCGTGGATTACTAAGAAAAGATTTTCCAAACAATTTGCATGAAAGTTTTACAAAAAATGAAAGGACCGTCTACAAAAAATTATTAAATGAGACACAACTTGAAAGAAGTTATCAGGATCCGTCTTTAAACAATTTTTTTTTGGAATACGACGAATCGAGACAGATGTACAAGATTCCGTCCAAATTGCTTTACTTGAAATACAAAGAAGAGCTCATAGCCAGGGAAAACGAAGCAAAGACCAATTTGATCAACAGAAACAAAAACATGCAAAAAATGAATGAATCAAAATCCATTGTGTTTTTGGAAAAAGACGAGGATTTGAATGCCGTATTGGGTCAAACAGTTAACAAATATGGGACAAATATGGTAAAGAAAGATGGCTCAAATAAGATTCCAAGATCAAAACTTTTCGCAAAATCTATGAACCAGCACAAAGAACACTACTCGAGAATATTCAACGACAGCAGAAAACGGAAACGGTTGATGGAAATATCCGGTGGAGCACGAGCTCCAGTGAACAAATCTGATGGGATCTCGTCTGTTTCAAATCTTACGCAGAACCAGCACACAAGCAGAGAAATCAAAAAGGTGAAAGTCTCTTTGAGCAAGAGCTTACTGTCTACCAAACGACCACATGCCAACGAGCAAGTTGATCAGCCTTTAGGAAAGAGCTCTTTTGGCATTGACACCGCTACATCTGCTGAGCAACCAAATACGCATATCTTTCCGAATAAAAAAACAGAGCCTTCAAAGCTTAGAAATATTCAAGAGTCCTTTCCCATAACTACCGGTACTTTGACTAAAAAAAAATCATCTTTTTTTACCAACAACAACAACAACAACAACAACAACAACAGCAGCAGCAGTGGTCCCAAAAATGTTTACATTTACGACAAGTCTCAAACCAAACGTCCATCATAGGGGCTAGACCCGGAGGGGTTTCTCCTGATGCTGCACCTATCACCAAGTCTAATCAAGAGGACTTTGCCTTTTCCTTAATTTAGGGTCAAAATGCTGCCTTTTTCCTCTCAGAGGAATCCATGACTTCAGGGCTCTGTTCGACTCAATCAGCTTGGAGTTATTCATTACTAAACTTTTGTTTTCTGCTTAAAAATATCTGTTGGTTTATCGGGGACTAAAATGTTTCTGGAGTTCGGAAGCACAAAAAAAGTAAAAGCTCACTGCGTAATCCGCGTGGATAAACAGGCAATTTAGAAAACCTTGGAACGAAAATGGAAATTACG
>LPNM01000005.1:0-38416 GCA_001747045.1 Hanseniaspora osmophila | reverse complement strand
AAAAAAAAAAAAAACCAAAAAAGTATAACGCGGTTCGCATTTAGGCCTTTTTTGCTTACTTTTCCGACCATTGACTGAGGCATTGATTGTTTGATCGAATAAGCGAACAATTGTCATTTTGTGAGCGGAAATGCCTCTTTGTCTGTTTTTCACCGAAAAGGGTGTTGAGCAAATGAGTTGAGTGATGAAATTAACTCATGTTTTGTTCACTTTTATGATGTTCATCGGTAATTGTTTGTGTACTTAAAGATTGGATTGGTTCGGATACGAGTTGAAAATTATTTCTTTATAAACTTTGGGTTTCGTTGTAAAGAAGCTTTCTATTAAAAATAAAGCACCAGATTAAAACAAAATCCTAAGACCATAAGGCAAATAATCCCACACTGGAACATGTTCAGAAGAAAGAAAGAAGCCAAAGACACAGTGGACACCTCCAAGCTTATTAAGATTGATCTTCCGATCGAAAACCTTCCTGCTTCAATCAAGACTCCGGGGCTCCCACCGTTGACCAAAGAGCAGGAAGCCTTTTATGAAAAAGTTTTGCACTATTTCTTGCAAGAAGAAAACCAACTACTGCCAACAACGGAAAAGGACTGTCACAATAAGGAGGGTCCAAAAGAGCCATTAAACGATTTTGAAAAAGCTTGGTTGACCAAGGAATGTTTGCTTAGATACTGTCGGGCCACCAAATGGGTTTTTAAAGACTGCATAGATAGAATTGTTTTGAGTGTTGCGTGGAGAAGAGAGTTTGGAATCAGTAATTTTGGAGAAGAAAACGGGGACAAGTTGACTGCTGCGGATGTGGAAAAGGAAAACGAAAGCGGGAAACAAGTGGTTTTGGGTTACGAAAAAGACGGAAGACCTATTTTGTATTTGAAACCAGGAAGACAAAACACAAAAACATCACACACGCAAGTGCAGCACTTGGTGTTTATGTTGGAAAGGGTGATTGACTTTATGCCCTCTGGACAAGACTCGTTGGCTTTGTTGATTGACTTCAAAGATCATGACGACGTTCCAAAAGTGAAAGAAAACTCAAGAATACCACCAATTGGAACAGCAAAAGAAGTGCTTCACATTTTACAAACGCATTACCCAGAAAGATTGGGCAGAGCAATGCTAACCAATATCCCATGGTTGGGATGGACTTTTTTGAAAATCCTGCATCCTTTTATAGATCCACTAACAAGATCAAAAATTATCTTTGATAAGCCATTTGTTGATTATGTCGATAAAGACGAACTGGACGTGGCCTACGGAGGTTACTTGGATTTTAAATACAACCATAAAGTTTACTGGCCACCATTTTTGGCTATGGCAGAAAAGAAAAGATGCCATTACTTGACCAGATTTGAGAAATTCGGGAAAAGTATTGGACTGAGTGAAATTGATTTGAGAGGAACTGATGATGAATTGCAGTATCCCGTAGAAGTCAAATAGGCAGACATCTCTGTATATATATCGATTATAGCCAAGACCAAGCAATATACCGAAAATGCTTGCTAATCGCTCATAGATTCTATTTTCTGCGTAAATTTTTCTTTTCCCCAAATAAAAAACAAAAACGAAAAAAAGACAACTTTAATGTACATTAAACAAAGTTCTATAAAATTTTTTAAATAAGCTCTCCATCACTAAAACGGTTTAGCAACCTTTCTTGTTTCTTCAACTCCAGATGTGGGGGCTACCATTGTTTTCCAATCGACAGCATATAGCAGTTCTCCTGCACCACCTAACGATTTGGCAAATACCACACCCAAGTCATTTTGAGCCGTGGTCAAGTAATAGTTTGTACCGTCACCCAAAGAAAGAACTTTGCACCGCACAATGTCACCTGGGCAAAAACAGTCTGTCATTACAACAGAGTCTCTATCCGTAGCCCTGACATCCTGCGATCTGATCACAGCTTTGAAAGTCTCACCGACATCGCTGGAAACTTGGGATATTGAGAAAGTGACTGCCCCAGACCCTCCAGTGACTGAAGACAAAACAGAGCCATTAGTTCCAAGACCAGAATCTGCAACACAAGGACGGTTCTCAACAGCTAAAATCTCAGCATTTGCTCTTTGTTGCGTGATCTTTGTTATTTTGCACAATACGATATCGTTTTCTTTCGGTAGGTTATTGGAGAAATCATTGTTGACTTGTTCGGTTGACACACACGATTGCAAAGAAGGATCGTGACCGACAACATTGACAGTATACTTTTTGACAATTCTATCACTGTTCTTTTTCGAGGCATTGTGTGTTTTTTCGTTTTTATTCTCCGGATCTTGTTCAAAACCGTCTTCCATGTCTTCCTCAGGAGCCAGAAGCTCCTTGAACTCAATGAAACCTTTAAGAGAGGCCACCAGAACATTGTAGCTCTGGCCGTTTGGAGCTGTATAGGTGTCAAGTATGGATCCGTGTCCGGAAAGGAACTCGTACAAGACTTTGGTGTCTTCCGTATCCAAATCAAAAACGGGGCATATAAGGTCTCCTGGCAAGACCTTTCCAGTGTACTTACTAGTATCAAACATTCTTGGTGTTTGCTGGCTTCAACTGCTGTGTTGCTTTACTGGGCGTTTCTAGCACGATCCTGTTTCGAAAACGTAGTGTGAACATTTATGTGAACACAATACACCTGGCTCAAACGCGAACGTGTACAAAAAAAAAAAAAAACCAAAAAAAAAAAATCACAGGCCGGCTTGAAAAACTCAAAAAAGAAACAAGCTGTAAGGCGAAGATTTGAAAAGTTGCCTAAATTCTTATACTTTTACACACAAAAAAAAAAAAACAAAAAAAGTTACACGCTATGCTCAGTTGAGCAGCCTTCCAGTTCAGAAAAAATGGGTATACTGCTCAGAGCTAGGATGGACTTCCATCGAGCTTTTCAGTTCGTTCAACTCATCTCTTATCATCATGGCTAGCTGTGGTGTCAACTGGTTACAAGTTGCGAGCTCAGGGCGTCTGTCATATTCGTCTTCAGCATAGGTTTCATACAAAATAATTTTGGAGGAAAAATGAAGCTTCCTGTTTCCCGATGGTTTGTATACGTCAGCCTTTTCAGCAGGATAGCCACTCCAGTGGCCGTCACTTGTGGTGGATAGTTGCGAGGGAGGATCGGTCTCAAACGAAAACTCTTTTGAACTGTCTGCAGAAAGCCCATATTCGTTTTCGTCATCCCAACGCGATGGGAACTGTGGCTGTGTGTACTCCGCGTCCAATGGCTCTTTAAAAGATTCTTCAGGTTGATGGGGGGCCACGGTAGCTGCGTCCAGTGGGGCACGTATATCACTTTCATAACTTGAAGATTGATTGAGTTGATTGCTGTGATGCAAACCTTTGAAAGACATTGATAGAGGACGCGCCCCTGTGGGTTCTGCAGTGTTTTTTGGAATGTACGCATGCGAAGTTGGTGAAAGGCTTTCACGAGGGCTTGCCTGAAACCTTCCGCGTTCTGGACTTGGAGTGGCCACTAATTTTTGAGCTTCATTCTCGTAAACATTTTCATCTTGAGTTAGATCTACGCTTGGAACTCTTTTTTCTGGGTTTATAACGGCGGCTTGATTTGGAGAAGTATGCTCGGTTTCTTCGGATTTGAAATTTGGCTCTTTGTAAACTTGCTCTGTATGGCCTGGAAGCTTGTGTAGTCCCAAAACGTTCGGAGAAGACCCTATCCCCGGGTTAAGATCCAAATCTAAATCTAAATCGCCTCCAAAGTCAATAATGCTTGCAAACTCCATGATTTCGGAGACATACTCTGAGTCCTCAAAATCAGTGTTGAAAAAGGATCCAGAAGGCTCGTCTTTTAAAAAGGCAGTGTCGTTCTCGCTCATTGACATGTCGTTCACCAGCTTCTCAATCGACTCCATGGATGGATCTCTGTTGTTCATCTTTATTGCTTCTTGCTCTCTTGCTGGGACAGTATTGTTGTTGAGCGGATTCTTAGCTGCATCATTTGTAACATAATTTTCTTTCAAAGGAGGAAGCGGTTGCAAAGTTGTTACCGGATTGTCTAGCGTGCTAGTTGCGGTTTCACTGAATAAAACACTGTTTCTGTTGGACTTGTTTCCATCGCTGAGGGCAGCACTGTTTCTGTTGGATCTGTTTCCGTCACTGAATGCAAAACTGTTTCTGTTAGACTTGGTGCTTTCACTAAAGTTGTAGCTGCTTCTATTGGTGCCATCATCAAATCTTCCGCCTCTTAAAATACTGCTTGCAGGGGATTTTGTCAAATCTGGGGTTGAAATTGGGAAAGAATCACCCGCTTCTTCAACGTACATTCCTTCATTTTGAGCGTTGATAGAGATCGAATCGTTTAGAGATCTTCTTTTGCTCCCGTTTTTGCTACTAAAACTCAATCTGTTTTTTTCCAAAGATTTGATGGACTCAATCTCGTTGGAATCAAGAAATTTCGGAAACAAATCTTCTCCACCCATCTTAGGGGTGCTGATTGTTTCATTGTCAACAAAGTCGTCAATTTTTTGATCCTTTGAAAACGTTAATTCAAAATTTAATGGGGTTTGTTTTCTTTGTTGGATAGCATTCGTTTGCTCAGTTTTTGAGTGACCATTCTCATTTATTGTTTTGTTAAAGTCCAAAGGCGTAGGTTTTCTTTGACCAATGTCGCTTCTTTTCACTGGCGAATCGGCACTTGATTCTGTGTTCACTGTGGAAGCTACAGAATGACTTCTATTTTTTTTAACCTGAAGTGTGTTTTTAGATGGAATATCGTCTGTTATTGATGTTCGAGATCTGTTGAGTTTTTTCCACGAACCCAGAAATTTCGATGATCCATTTTCGTCGTTTGCAACATTTCTACCTGAATCTGAGCTTTTTCTGTTGCTTTTTAACAAAGATGCTTTGCCGCTAAAAGTTTCGGAAACTGGTAAGGGATCCAAAGAGATATTTTGTTTTTTCTTGAAGATCGAAAAAATGCTCTTTTTTTTTCCCTTGGAATTGGTCGTGGATGCTGCATCATTTGAAAGATGATTACTTGTTATGCTTGAAGTTCTGTTGCTCCTTGTACTGTGGTGTTTTTGCAAGGTTGGAGCAGCATTCTTATACTTTGTGTAAGCTTCTGGCTCTACATTTCTTTGCGAACGCGATTGTTTAGAGGCTGATGTTGATGCGGTGGAATTGGATCTTGAAACGGTTGATTTGTTTGTTGTAGCATTGGGCACGTAACCTTCAAAACGTTTATACTCTGTGTCTGAGGAATGTTGTTGTGGCAGTTGGTGTTGCCTCACGCGCGGTACCTCTTTATTTTCTTTATTTGCAGTCTCTTGATTTAGCTCTCTGTTTCTACCATCTTTTTCTTTTTCTTTTTCCTCCTCTTTCTCCTCCTCCTCCTCTTCTTCATCCTCGCAAATCTTGTCCATTGTGTCTACTTTAGGAATATCAATGACATTGTTTTTAAGAACACCTGCTAAAGAGCTTAGAGATGGTGATAGCCCAAAGTGGATTGCTTGGGTCTCCACTTCATTGTCAGTGTTGACATGCGAATAACTGTTTCCGTAGTCTTCATCAAAGTCAGATCCATAATAGTCATTTTGCTCAAATTTTCGCTCTGTGTTTAGAAAAGGATTTGAAGGATCTGTGGTCTTACTTGATTTGTCTCCTATTTTTCTTGTCTGACTATCTTTAAACTGGTGATCATTCTGGCTTTCAAAATAAGTTGCGTTTGAAGCCCCATGAGCATCTGGTTGTACCAAATTGCCATCTTTGTCGAAGTTCAAGTCCTCAACATGAACGTCTTCGCTCAAAAACAAGGAGTTTCTGAAATTTTTGGCATGATCTCGGAAATTCAAATTGTTGGAAGATCTGTAAAAATTGGTTTCATTAAACTGTGCAGGGTTTGGAGAATTATCCGCTACACCCTTTCTGTTTTCATGACTATCCATTTATGTTTTCTTTTTTGTGTGGAACGGCTTCACTGTGCGCTATGGTCCAATGTCTTGCTAGTCTATTTTTTTTGGGTTTCTTTAAGGTACTGCTATAATAGCTAAACGTTTTCTCTTCTTTTTTTTTTTTCACGATAATGGAAAACAAATCTAGCACTATTGTTACAATTCACTACTTTTTAAAAAATAAAGACCAATGAACAAAATGTTAGGTTGATTTGCACACACGGCTCTCGTTACGATATATCACCCTTGTGTCTATTTCGTGCTTTCTGCCTATAAACCGTCTTCTTCTCCTGCACCTTCGAGATGTCAATCCCTCACTCTGTCGATCAAGATCACAAAACTTGGCAACTAGGAATTAGTCAAAAAGCTTCCAAAAATATCCGCTAGAATTATTTTCTTCTTCAGATATATAAACTTTCTCTGCTGATTTCCAAATCTGTCCTATTCATTCTGTTTCAAACGTTTTTTTCTCGATTTCTTTGCCTTTTTTGAAACAATGACAACCAAAGTGGAGACCGCGCAAAAAAAAGACTTAATTAGGCATTATTCTTTCCTCTTTCGGACATCCAAAGAAATTTTCTACAAAATAAAAGCCTTCTAATATATGTGTGCTTAGAAAGACATGACCCCATGAATGAGCAACTTGGTCCATCCCAGGATATTGCAAGGGGCAAGACACATCAATGGCTTATATGTGACTAGATGTTTAAAGAAGATTACAATGGCACAACGGTACAGATACATACATAAACACATACACACATATTGCTTTGCGCACTGCGGTCGGCTATTTAGATCTCGTGCAACATCCCGGAGCAGGTGCACGTTTTAGAGTACACGCTGCACCATCTTCTTGTGGAAATTGACGTGGCAACAACGGTTTTTGATTTTGGAATCACATAGCCTGCCATGGTGATGTTCCCACACCGCACACATCTTTTATACTTGTCCTTTGCAGCATTTTGGTTACCATCTGCAGGGTTGTTGTTGAAGTACAACGGTTCTTTTGTGACATCGTCAAAATCCATGTTGGAAAAGCTTGCTGAGCTTTCCATTCTGATTTTTTCGTTTTCCACAATCAAGCCCTCGTTGATAGGCTGCAAAAGTTGGAAATATTTTTTGTTGTAAAATTCGTCAGCAAACAATTTCAAATTAGAGGTATCAGTGAAAAAAAGATTGGCAGCATCGATTTCTGGTATAACCTTGTTGAATGTTTCACTCAAAACTATGTCCTTGAAATAAGAAAACTTGCGAGGAATCGTTCCCTTCATTAGTATATAAGCCTCTCTGGACGATAGTTCGTGTGCTGTGGTCGAATTTGCTGGAGCTTCTAGCAAAGCATCATCGTTTTTCTTGATTTTGTTATTTATATCCACGAGAAATGTCTCGAATTTTTCAAAGCTCACTGGAGAATCTTCAAAAACTTTGAGTAAAAAAATTGAAGAATCATTTAGAGCAGGATACGCAGTTTCAGGAAATTTGGTCACTAATTTTTTGATCTTGTTGATCTCTTGTAAAATGGCAAGCAACAATACTCTTGTAACTTTTCCTGAAATAACACTTAGTGCAAACAAATTGTTTTCATCAGATGAGTTGTTCATAACAAAAAGAAGCTGCTGCATCAAAAAAGTAACATACTTTACAAACCATTTCGATATTGGTAGTAAAGAGAAAAACAAGTCTTGTTTCGAAAAAGAAAACTGGTACAACTTCCCACCGTTGTTTTGTGCACTCATCGTTGCTGAATGCTGAATCATCATCTGTGCGTTTCTCACAACGGTATTGAATGCAAACAAAATGTCCCGGAAACACATGATTGACCTTGACATCAGGTACACCCTGCTAGAGTTTTCAAAAACACCGCTCAACTCCAGTTGGAGAAGCATCAATTTTTGCATTGGCTTAGTGATGATGATTCTTTCCACAACTTCTTTAGCAGAATTTGGCAAAAAGCCAAAAAAATTAAAGCACGTTTGTACAATAGCCATAATTATTTGTTCTCTTTTTTCGGTGTTATTCAAAGCCATCAAATAGGTTTGAATGGCTATGGTGGCATCCTCGCCCATACACGATTTGTGCGTGCATGAAACAAAATTGTATGCCAGAGAAATGATTTTGTTTTCTGTGATTGTAAGTTTATCGCTTAGATACGGCGTGTAATGTAGTAGTGGATCGCCTTGAATTTTATAAAGCAACCCACATGCCAAGGGAGACAACGTGCACCATTCAAGGTTTGTTGGCAGAACTGGAAATGAAAACCCCGCTTCCAACGGAGACACCTGGTCAGAAACTATTTGCTCATTGTAAACAAACTCTTTCCACGATCCCTTTCTAAACATCTTTGACTTCCCACTGGCCAATCTAAAGTGCACAACGTTTTGAATGTATTGGTACTGCACGCTTTCAACAATATCATCAATGGAAATATCTTCAACAAATTTTGGCTGATAAAAACTAGCTGTGTTCACTAAGTGTGTGCTGTCTTTAAGTAGAATGTTTGTGAAAAGAGCAGTTGGTGCAGTTTTTTGAATACTGTACCTTTTGACAATAGAAGTTCTTTTGCCTGCAATTTCGTAAATCAATAACAAGTCGGCATCGCTGTTTGCATCATACGATCTCGAGAGCAAAGAACATTTGACCAAATTGATAATTTCATCCCCGTGCATGCGAGATGGGGTCATTTCAAAGATTTTCTCACAGTTCAAAGTAGGGTCTTCCAGCGACTGCTGTTGTTGTTGTTGTGGGTCTTGTTGTTTCTGCTGCTGCTGCTGCTGCGAATTCCAGTTGATTGATATTCTGTACACGGAAACAAGATTGTCGAGATTGGAGTATGTTGTTAGGTAGAAAACGTTATTTTCCTTGCAATGAGCAAGCTCTGCATTGTCGAGCCATTCATTTTCTGCAACACGTAAAGTTTGCTTCTTTGTTTCTTTTGAGTTGGAAAACTGGTACCACAGTGAAAACTCACCATTTCTTCTTATGCATGCACACGAGTATTTGATGAATTGTGGGTGGTAAACACCAAAAGAGGGCAAAGAGTTGAAGCTCAGTTTGGAAACGGCTGGGCCAGAACCCGGATTTGGGTTTTTCCAGCCCGCGTTCAATCTGCTTGTCATGAATTGTTTGGTGCTGCAAACCCATTGCAAATCCAAGATAGCCGTACTATACAAGTTTGTGAAATGGTTTGACTGAACCTTTTCTGGGCCGTCCAGCAATTCCAAATTTTTGATAGCTGAATGGTTTTGAGTATCTTTTATTGAAGAGTTTTTGATCATAGAGTCCTGGAAAAGCATTGCCATGTGGTCCAAAGTAGAAACACCGCCAGCATCAACACCAACCATCAAAATGCTCAATGTCCCAATTTCATCGGCAACCGCAACCAAGTCCCCAGATAAAGACCCCCAATTGCTGAATTCAATTCTGGAAATGTTAAAGTTGAGTTTGGATGTTTTTGGTGGATTCGACACAGGTGACTGGTTTTGGCTTCTTTTTTGCTCGGAATCTTTGAAAGCATGTGAATTGTTTAATTTGTTGTTTTCATACGTCCCCAAATTGTAGTACTTCTCAGGGTGCAGTCTCCAATTTGTTCCGTTGATGGACTCAAAAAAGGTCAATGCCACCGCGGAACCCTTTGCATATAGAATGATCCCGTTTTTTGACCAGCTGACCAAATTCTCATTGTAAGGCATGGTTGCTTCTGCTGATTGGCTTTTTGCTGTTTTAGAAGAGACGTCTTGGGTGGGGGATGCTTGTCCTCTAGAATTGTTCAGTCCAGTTTGCAATTAAAACCTCTGGATAGAAAACAAAATTTGAGTTTTTAAGTTTTTGAGAAAGACTGAAAGGTTTGATGATCGAAAGTAAAAAAGAGAGAGAGAGAGAGAGAAAAAAAAAAAAAAAATAACAGAAAAAAGGCACGCGTTTAAGCGCAGGATAGCAATATGCTGATATGCGAACACAATATCAAGCTTCAAACAAGACATATACTCAAAAAAAAAACGGATAAAAAAGACACAAAGTATTCACTAAATTACACAATTATAAACAAGCTCAAGTCGAGTTTCGTGTATGAGATTCGGACTCTACCATGTCGTCAAGCTCGAAATCGACATTTTCATATGATTTCATAAACCCATTTTCGTTTTTCAAATTCAAACGAACGTACAACTTCAAGCAGAGCAACATCCACAAATAAACCATGAATGCCGCAGATATGACAATCAACCCGTACGAGCTATGGTCTGCTTCGAGCCTTAGAACCAAAATTAACTGTTCCTCGTTGGCCCCCATAAACAAGATCCCGGCACAAGTTAGACAAAAGGGTGCCAAATATTGGAATGACTGGATTTCGTTTACCACGTTGGAATCTTTTAAAATAAAAGAGATTTCCACTATTCTGCAGGCCCCGCCCACCATCAAGATCAGTCCGAAAAGAAAGTGGATCTTGGTGCTGATGGCAAGGTGTTGTGCATGTTGAGACATTGCCCATCCGGTGAAAATAATTAAAAGACTAGGAATGAAAGTTCTTTTCTTGTTGCGGCCCAAAAGAATCCCCAAAAACCCACCACACGCCCAAATGATACCCATTGCAGTGTGCTGATAATCTCCGTGGTTCCAAGGTTCTCTGCCCCATCTGTGCTCGGTGAATGTGTTGAAAATCCCCCAAATGCACATAACCCAACTGTCAACATAGTCCTGCGAGTAGTCAGCACGAGCAATCTTGGGTACCACGAGCACTAATGTGTAAACAAACCCATAAAGAACGAACGCAGTGCCCATCAATCCGTGAGCTAAACACTGGCCTGTGTGGATTTCACGACAAAACCCAAACAAAGCGACAGGCGCCATGCAACACTTCATCCACCCAGCCACTGTTTGTGCGAGTAGCAGCCCGCCCAAGTACCCGTGCCACTTGCTGTTGTTGGCCGTTTTGATTGCACATAGAGCCAACCAAAAACTTAGGATAGAGTAGCCCATGAGAAACCACGCAGTGCCTCTGGAAACCCTGTTTTCCACCCCATCTCCATCGGGGAACCTTAGGAACACTGCATCCAAGATGCTGTAACACATCACCAAAAATTGAAACGAAACAACAGAGTGGATCTTATGAACGAATGCAAACACTGTAGAAAGCCCCGGCAAAAGCAAAAGGAAAAACATGGTGAGCAAGTAGTGGAAAGTCTTGCTTCCGGCTGCAACGATGTTTGGCCGTGGGAACTCTTCTTCGCTGTCCATGTCCATGTCCATCGCAAGAACGCTAGCACAAAGCGTGATCATAATCGAGATACCAGAGAGGTAAGACATGCGAGCCATGATGTAAAGAAGTTTTGGTGACTTTCAAACAATGGGACGTTTTTGGTTCTTTACGTTTTGTTGAACACAAACATGAGGATAGTACATTTCCAAGTTTGAATCATTAAATTCATTGATCAGGAAACACCATTACTTTATCCAATAAAACTATCCAAAATTCAGTGTTAAAAATGCGTCATTTAATTTTGCACCTTTTTGAAATTTGTTTTTTTATTTTTTTTCTGCCTTTATTTTTTTATTTTTTTCTGCCTTTATCGCTTTAAGCATTTGAAGTTTGTCAAAAACATGGAAAAAATAGATAAAACACGCGGAATATGAGAACCTCAGAGAAAAGGCACCCTGTTTAAAATTTTAGACCTTTATGCCAAGATAAAAGGTCAAAAATTCGGTTGAAGAAAGAAAGCAGTATTGGTGATACTCTTTAATTATTTATCTAATAAGATTTGCAAGTTTGTTGAGCTAAAAACACACGGATTTTTTAGTCTTAATAGGAAAGATGCAAACAACAACGTGATCAACAAGAGTCTTGATTCAATGTAAAGTCTCACGCGCTAAAAATGTTCTGATTTGCAGGACTATCTATATATACAGTGGTATAGCTAATTCTTGGTTTCTGGATCATTTGGACTTTCAAATGGATTGTCCTGTCCCGTTGCATCATTTGTTTTGTTTTCCGAGGATTCCGGTGCAGTTTCTTGCTCCTGGCTGTTGCTGTTCTTGTCATTGGACGATTCGGGTGCAGGTTCATGCTCCTCAAGGTGCGCTTGCCCCGTGATGTCTTCCTCCTCTGATAAGTCAAAATCATAATCTTCAAGGTCAGGTTCCCCACCTTCTGCCGGAATGCTTTGTTGCGATGTGTTGACAGAAGCATTGTATTCGGAGTCGCTATCAATGATATCAAACTCATAAGCTTCTGCTCTCAACCGCTGGAATTTTCTTCTACTGTTTCTGAACAAGATGTAATACCCCACAATCAAAATAAGCCCGAAAATGATCAAAAAAATAAAATAGTGGTTTTCAGCAGTATCTATCAAATGACTTTTATAACTGTCTTCTGCAGTACCAGTTTTTGATGGTTTAGGTGAGTCGTTTGTGGTTGAACTTGGGGAAGAGCTAGCAGTTACTGAGGAAACTTCTGCAATTGTGGAAGTTGGCTCTTCAACAAACGTCGTGGGTTCAACTTCTGAAACCGTGCTTGTTGCAACTGTCGTTGTATCGTCGCCATTAGTTTCATCTGAATGTCCAATTTGTTCATCTCGTGCTTCCCCAAATATTTTCAATGTCCAGTCTTTCAGCGTCAACTCGTTAACGTCTCTAGTGATTTTGGCCCGCAATTTCCACTGCCCAACACCTTCCTCACCCCAATTGGCCACAGACATGAATGTCCAGTTGTCGTAACCACTTTTCTTTTTGTCAATTTTTCTTTCCACGGCAAGCTTGGAAACTGTGCCATTAGGTGATATCAATTCCAAATGATTCAACCCTCTGACATTGGAATCTGCATTGACAGTCACAGTGACATGTTCCAGGTGTTTGATATTGAACTCTCTCATGTCTTCTTCCGTGACTTCCAAAACGCTTTCAATCGTGTCATCCACAGTTTTGGCAATTTCATTGACTTCAATTTTTGGAAATTCGTGCAAAACTTGCTCATTGACGTTTTCCCATGACTGTGCAAGCTCCACAATTGCGTTTGCATCAAGTTTCCCAAAACCGTACATGTGAGAATATCTTTTCCCAAACTTATTGTGTGCAGTCTGCCAGTCGCTCTTTTCGTTATCTGCATTCACTTCTACACCACTGACAATAGTCAAGTACTGCACATCTCTCCAAGTTAAACTTGGGTTTGCTTCCAAAACCAATGCGTATATTCCTGCGGCCAATGGTGCTGCAGCCGAGGTTCCTCCGTGCTTGTCAGAGCACTGATTGTTGATATCTGTTGTGTGCATGTATTCACCAGACCCAGAAGAGTACGTCACCGTTAGTACAGCAGAACAAGACTCAGAGTAAGGGGCATGTAAGCCTTTGTAATCGATAGCTCCGACAGTGATGGAATAAATGGAGTTTGTGTAGCCGTCAAAATTACAGTTGTCTCCGTACATTGCACCGTTTCCGCTTGCAAAGACATACACAGAACCCTTATTGTTTCTACCTTTCTGGACACCTTTGGTCAGGGCCTTCTTCACAAGATCAGAGGGACCGTCCATGTCTATTCCGTTGTCTGGCGGACCCCAAGAGCACGAGTAAATGTCATTTGTTTGGAACCCATAAATCAAAGATGCGGCCTCGTCCTCAGCTGTCAACTCTCCAGATAAAATTCTGATCCCGGCAACTTTGGCGTTGTATGCGACACCCATGCCACAGTACTCGTTTCGTACAGCAGCAATTTCTCCTGCGCATCTTGTTCCGTGATAATCGTCCGCCAATCTTGGTTTGGGCAAATTCGTGTTGTCGTTGTAATCCCAACTCCCTTCTGGGCTAAAATTGTCAGCCAAATCCGGGTTTTCGTAATCCAAACCATCGTCCACAATGGCAACGGTAACACCAGCTCCAGTGATCCCCTTGTCCCAAACAGACACGGCATTCACGTCATTTCCCGGACTGTAAGTATTGATCAAGTGCCATTGTCTATTGAAAAGCGGATCTTTGATGTCATACTTCTGAATTGTGTCCTGGAAAAGCTTCACCGCCGCTGCCTGTTCTTCGGTCTGTTCCCTGGGCACAGGTCTCCGTTTGTGTAGCCTCTTCAAGGGTAACTCTTCGTAGAAAGTCGTGTTGTTGTCGAGCTGTAGTTCATTTCTTTTTTGCAGCGAGTTATGTGTGTTGTTTGTTGAAAAAACGTAGTGGTCCTCAAAGCCTCTTACAGCATGTTCAAAGTTCCAGTCTGGATGCATATTTGTGAGTTCCTCAGGGCTCAATATAGACTCCACAGCAAAATACCTGTTTTTGCTGTGATCTTTTGGTGGGACCGCGTGCAAACTGGCGTTTGCCACGCTTGCTTTGAAAATGGAAACTACCATCAAACCGCATAAAAGACTAAAAAGTGACATTGGTTTAGTTGACTTGTGCTGCTGCCCATACGTCATCGTAAAATTTTTTTCCTACAGTTTTGTTGCTGTGGTAGCGCTCTCAGGTTTTCAGCTGCTTAATTTTTTCTCAAGGTCAAGCTTTCTTTTTTGACTCTATCTGTAAGAGGTGTGATATCCACTAAAAAACCTTTGCTCGTTGTGGTTGTTGGAGTGTTTATTGGAAATGCTGTACAAATACAAAGTAATAGTAAAATTCTCGATAAATATAGAAAGATTATTTTCTGTTTTGTATGTTTGTCGGTGCGTGAAACCGGGAAAAAAATATGCGGCAATAAAAAAATGCATTAAATACGTCACGTGCAACAATTTATGGATAATGTGCACCTCACAAGGATCTCAACCTCAACTATTGGTCTTTTGAGGAAGGTCTTGTGAATGAAACTAGTTCAGCCATATCTTGCCTATAAAGCTATGAGTGAGTTGTAGACTTTATTGTGCTAGTTTTTTTTAAATCTCGGTTTGCTAAAACGTGTTTTTTCTTTTTTTTTAAGGTAGAAAAAATCATATATATATATATATATAATTAGTCATGCTATACATGACAATCAAACTAAAGATAAAGAGGGCCTAACTGAAGTAGTCTATCCTCAAGCAAGAGCACCCATTGGGTCATACAAAGGTAGTAAAATTGGCTTGGAGTCATCTAGTTTGGCCTGCAATTCTTTAGGTAATTCGTCCAAGTCGCAAACAATTTGGAAACAGTACTCTTCAAAGTATTCTTGGTCCATCATGTAATACCCGTCGTTCCCGGACTCTTTACCCCAGGAGTTTTCAACTTTGTATCTGATTGGAGTTTCGGTGTTTGAATCGATGTAGGCGTTTGTGATGGTCATTGCATGGGTCATCAACGAGTTACCATGCTGGATTCTGTTTTTCTTGTCTTGTTTGAAGTTGTAATCAATGGCGTCGTAGTTGTAAATTTTCGAAGACATGACTCCGGATTTTTTGTCCATAAACATTGGAGTGTGGGCCCCAAAGAAAATTGGTTTTTTCGCTTTCAGTCTTTTCACAGCCAACGAAGTCAATGTTTTGTTGTCAACGTTCAAGTACAAGACCGGGTCTCCACCAGTGACGTTACCCAATCTGTCGACTTTGATCAATTTGTTGTACTCGTTTCTTGGATCGTTTACCAAAGAAACGCATTTTTTGGAGTCGACTTTGCAGATTTTGGAAGCAAATTCTTTAGGTGTGCAAGTCACGGTTCTCAAAATCTTGTCTTTGTCCGAATACTCCCAAGTGAAAGATTCGTCTGGTTTGACGGAAGGTGGGTCCATAAACAAAGACATCAATCTGAAGATTTCCTTTTGCATTGATTTTTTCAAAATTTGCACGTCTTTTGAAGAAGCCTTTTTCACATTGATGTGTTCTCTCAAGATTTGTGCAAACTCCCTCAATTTCATAACCAAAAGATTGTTCCATTTGGCCGAGGCAGTGGTGGAGTATGGCAAATCGTTGTACAAGTCTTTTGGCATCAACCCGTACTTGTTGACAATGTTCAAAAACATGGAGTATTGACCCCCATCGTTGATTGGAATTTGCAACATGTATTGGACCAATCTCGAATCAACGTCTTGGTCAGCTGTATCAATGATTTGGTCCAAAAAGTAGCAACATTTTTCTAATTTGTCATAAAAGAACAAGTAAGCTTGAGAAATTTCGAAATTCTCTTTAATGTTCAAGTCTTTGGCAATTTGCAATCTCAAGCAGTTTGTAGCTGCAAACAACCAGCATCTACCACTCGATTTTTGGTTTGCCACGGGGGTGACCAATTCGTCTTTTGGGATCCCAATGTTGTAAGTTTGTTTGTCAATGCTTAGCATGGCGGTTTTGTCCAACAACGCTTCATCTGCGTTGCTGTTTTTCAAAACGGTGGAGGCCAAGTTGTGAGTTTTATCTTGTTTAAATTCGGATTCCCAGTTTTCTAATTCTTTGCTGTTTAGGGACATGGTGGTGGTGTTTTTTTCGATTTCTTGTTTGTTGATTTCAATGAATGGTTCTTGTTTCAGTTGGTTGATTTGCTTTAGGTTGAAGATTGGATTAACCATTCTGTGGGTGGGACGTTTAAAAGTTACTCTATTCACTGCAACGTGCAAAAGAGAGTGCAAAACTGGGAAAGCAACTGGCAAACAATGTTTAAAGACACTCGCCTTAAATACAAAAACTTTTTGAAGAGACGTCATCTACAAAATTGGCACCGATTACTAATGAATAATTACACTTGTTATCCCCTCGGCAATCATGGCTCTTTCCAAGTATTGCCATTTAAATATAACTGATAAGTTTTTAAAACTTTTATAGTTCCGATGCTTGTGTTTTTTTTTTTTTTGTTTTCTCATGGCTTTGTTCAGGATTCGGGAAAACACAAAAAAAAGGTGTCAAAGTTGGCACATTCGGGAGAAACTGTTGCACAAAAGCCCCATATTTTAGTGCCGAACGGCTGCAAAAAAAAAAAGAGGTTAGACACAAAAGAGCCACTTATCTATGTTGAGTAACCTTTTTTGGTTGAGATTAGGGCTGATAAGAGTATTGTTGAGATAGGTGGTAACCTTTTGATGTGGAAAAAAGTTTTCGTCAAGTGTGGCCATTGGTTGGGGAAAGGCATTGACCGTTAATAACTTGTTAGTAACATGTGAGTCATGATAGCCTTTGATTGCTTATCTATAACTGCAAGCCAAAGATAACCAATCTAGATCTTGATAGGATGAGTGAGTCTTGTAAAGCGTTTAAAACCACATGTTTGTTTATTTTTCCTTTTTTTCATTTAAAGTGCTGGTTTTTATTTTGATTTTTTAGATTTAAAAGCCAGCTTGACAAGTAAGTCAAGTGGGAAGATCTACAAATAAACAATCTTGACACAAAAAAATAAAACACAATAAATAAGAACTAAAATTGCATTACTTGAGTAGCAATTATTTTCATAATACTAACCAGCATCCTCTGTTACGCCCTGCGCTTTATAAGTTGTTGGAGTTGTACTGAAAATTGGAGAAAAAATCTCAAGGTTTTACTGTTTCAAGGTATTGCCAAACATCTCATTTGAGTTGTCGCCTATAACACAAACCCAGATCTTATGATGTTGTGTTACCAAGGTGGTCTTGTTGTCTTCATCATGTAGTTCCCTGTTGTAAGCTCTCTTCTATCTCTTCCAAATTACAATCTTGGCTATCAAAAGCAGACTACATCATTTCTCACGATCGGATAACTGCATCTTTGTAAGTCCGCGTGTTTCTATCCGAGCTGTGTTATCGCTGAAAAAAAAAACAAAACACTCCGAGTATTAGTAATCCGATATCGCCTTCAACAGAACAAACTTTGGAGAAAAAGAAACAAGTGGTAAGCTTTTGGGAGGAGATGAGCTTGTTGGTTTTTGTGATGTAAAGTATGAAAGTCAACAGGCCAGAGACAGAAACACACACACACACACACACACACAAAGTTTCTCCAATGAGCAGGCTTTTAAGTGAAGACGTGTTGAACGACTACATCCAGCCAAGTCAAGTTTGCATCAAACCAACAGAAATCGTCAAGGGTCAGCCCAGCACTCCAGCAGCAGAAAAAAATGAACAGTTTGGAGAGGTTGAAATTCAGGTGGGAAAAGAAGAAGAATCCGTGGGGTTGGACAAAGTTTCGATTACATTGGACGACTGTTTGGCATGTTCTGGGTGCATCACCAGTAGTGAAGAGATTATACTTGAAAAACAGAGTTATCAAGTTTTTTTGAATGATTATAAAGAGTCTTTGTCTGCTGACTCTCAAAAAAGCGGTGTTGAGTTGATGATCAGTATATCTCCACAATGCAGACTTTCGTTGAGCGAATATTATCAAATCAAAAATGTTATGAAGTTTGACATTGCACTTATGCGGTTCTTATCGGACAAAGAGAGTGTTTTCGAAAATCATTGTAAATACGTGGTATCCACACAAGTTGGGAGAAATATCGTTATTGAAGAAACAAACAAACGGCTTTTTACAAATAATGAGTTGTCCATGAACAAGAGTAAGTTGCCCCAACTAAGTGCAGTGTGTCCTGGTGTGGTGATGTATATCGAAAAGACCCATCCCAAATTGGTTGATTATTTTTTGGATATCAAATCGCCAGTTTCAATCACGGGCAATCTGGTTAAAGCGGTGCGAAAAGATAGTATGAGTTTTATTTGTAATAATGATGGAAATGTTCAGCCCAAGACATACCACCTTTCTATCATGCCCTGTTTTGATAAGAAATTGGAAGCGGTGAAAACTGGAAAAGACATTGAGTGTGTTATCACGCCTAAAGAATTTGTGAACATGTTAGTTGATTTGAACATTGATTTTACAAAATACATACCTTTGGAAAATTCAAAAGACGAACTTATGCACGAATACAAACTTTTGGCAAAGAAATTTAATCCATTTGATTCCATAGATCCTTTGATGTCATGGGAAATCAATGAGGGCAGTAGCAGTGGTGGATTTGCATATCAGTATATTTTGTATCAATATGAAAAAAACAAAGAATTACATGGCCAAAATTTGCAGATTGAAGTGGTCAACGGGAAGAATAGTGATATGAGAGAATACAGATTAGTTATTAAAGAGTCTAATGTGTTTAATGATCAAATGAACAAGACTCAATCAACGCAGTACCAAATTTTGCACCGTTCAAGTGAAGTTTACGGGTTTAGAAATATTCAAAATGTCATTAGGAAATATGAAGAAAAGTTGAATCCAAAAGATTCGAAACTGACCAAAAAAAAGAGAGGATTGGTATTGAGGAAAAATCGCAAACAAGAAAACTCTTTGGGCGAAAAGACAAGTGGAACGGAAGTTTCCAATGCTGCAACAGTTGCTAATAGCAATCCACCGTGTGATCCGTTGAACACGGAGTTCATAGAAATCATGGCGTGCCCTGGTGGATGCATCAACGGTGGAGGGCTTGTTGTTCCGTCAGCTGACCAAAACAATGGTGGCAACGCCAAAAGGAAAACCCAACAGATCAGCCAGTTGAACGAGATGTACCACTCGCAGATTCCTGTGACAAAAGTACAGCAGCATCTTGGTGCAGACTTTGAGTCGCAACACAGTGTTGACTTCAAGTACACGTTTGCCAATTTGGAAAATGCTACGAAAAGTGCGGAAACTTTGCATGTAGCTCCTGATCCAAGTGCCTCGTTGTTTTCTGCGTGGTAAAGAGACCTTTCTTTCTACTCTATTACTTATATGCATGTTAAGGAGACCTTTCTTTCTGCTATATTACTTATACGCATGTTAAGGAGACCTTTCTTTCTGCTATATTACTTATACGCATGTTAAGAAGACCTTTCTTTCTATTATATTACTTATATGCATGTTAAGGTCCAAAGACTCTACTTCATTTGCGACAGGTTTATTATCGTAAGCACCTACTCCTGGACATAACAGCCAACTTTTGTTCATCTTCTCCGTAGTAGCTCAAAAGATAAATCAGGAACAATCAAGCGGGTGACAGTGAGCCGACAGTAAACAAAGCACCTATTTTTTTTGTTTATTGTTTACCCGGGTCGGCCGAACAATTTTTTTCGGAGCCATGTATTTTCTTAGCATTAGCCTTTCTAGCTTTAACGTTTTTTATTTTTTTAGTCATTAATTTTAAGACAAATCGGTTTCAAGATGAGTGTAATAAATTAGTATTACCTATATTTTTTTTTAATTAACAAACCAATCATTTTAAGTGTCTGATTGGGACCTTTTCTTTGATCTTCTTTGATCTTTGCCTTTCACCTCGTTCTTGTCGTTTTTCACCTCGTTCTTGTCGTTTTTCATCTCGTTCTTGTCTTTTTGAATCCTGTGAAATCGCAAAAAAAACTGTGTTAAAGATAGGGAGTATCTTTTTCGAAATCCCACACTTTTCAAAATCATTGTTCACACAATTTCCACAGTAACTCCTTTTATATCAGTATACAAGATGCTTATTGAAAATCAAGGTGCAAACAAAAAGACAAACATTTACCGAATTAGTAATCCTCTTGTTGTTGTTGTTGTTGTTGTTGTTCTTACTCCGAGTGTATATAGCCAGCTAATTGAACCGGAATGTTTAAAGGTGCTAATTCCACTTGTAGCAATGCACTGGTTGGTTTATGTTTACTCCGTTTATTTACATTATTGTTGTATTCTGAAGCTCTTAATAACTTTGCCTCCGATTATGCCTCGAATTACGCTCTGTATGCCTCGAATTACGCTCTGTATGCCTCGAATTACGCTCTGTATGCCTCCAATTACGCTCTGTATGCCTATCTTCGTCTAAAAAGTTGTTTATAATATCTGTGGAGGTTGAAATGTTTTTTTGTAACTTTAATTGAAGAAGGTGTGGATTTACCCGAAGGTTGGTGACTCTCTGTTTCGTTCTCGCTTTTGTTTAGTTTTTTTTTTAGTTTTTTTTATTTTTTCAGGTCAAGTATCTAATAAATTTAACACACACTTTGAAATAAGATGTGGCTAATTAAATCATTCCGTGTATCTTGAATTATGATCATTGTCTTGGTATATATACTTGCATCAATTTTAACTCTTCATGTGTAAACAAAAACTTTAACTTGCATCAATTTTAACTCTTCATGTGTAAACAAAAACTTTCCTTCTAAAACTTTTTCTCCAAATAATTTTACTCTTACAACTTTCTTTCCTATAGGACCTCCCCTTACCTTGCACCCTCCCTTCAAATATACTCACACAACCAACCACACAAAACCAACCACACAAAACCAACCACACAAAACCAACCACACAAAAATGTCAAGCACACCGGAAAATTTCAATCACAAACCAGTCAATTTCGAAGAAAACACTATTATTACCGTTTTTGGTGCAAGTGGTGATTTATCTAAAAAAAAAACGTTTCCTGCTCTATTCGGTTTGTTTAGAGAAGGTTATTTACATCCCTCTGTTAAAATTGTTGGATTTGCGAGATCTGATCTTTCCACTCAAGATTTAAGAGAAAGAGTTAAACCAAATTTGAAAAAGGGGAAACATGGTAATCATGAAGAAACTAATCAAAATAATGAAGCAAAAAACAAAATCGAACAAGATTTTAATAAAAAAGTGGATGATTTTTTAAATTTGATTGAATATTGTTCAGGACCATATGATAAAGATGAAGGATACGAAAAATTGGCAAAAATTTATGCCGATTTTGAAAAAACTCGTAATGGAGGTAAAGAATGTAATAGATTGCATTATTTGGCTTTACCTCCAAGTGTCTTTGGAACAGTTGGTGAAAGAATCAAAAAAAACATCTACATAAAAAACGAACATGCACAAACAAGAGTCATTGTTGAAAAACCATTTGGTCACGATTTGGAAAGTTCAAGAGCTTTGCAAAAAGAATTGGCTCCATTGTTTGATGAAGACGAAATTTACAGAATCGATCATTATTTGGGTAAAGAAATGGTGAAAAACTTGTCGGTTTTAAGATTTGGGAACTCTTTATTGAATGCTGGATGGAATAATCAACATATCTCCAATATCCAATTGACTTTCAAAGAACCATTTGGTACAGAAGGAAGAGGTGGCTATTTTGATCAAATCGGAATCATTAGAGATGTCATGCAAAACCATTTACTTCAAGTTCTAACATTGTTGACCATGGAAAGACCAGTTTCTTTTGATCCAGAAAGTATTAGAGACGAAAAAGTCAAAGTCTTGAAAGCTTTCGCCCCAATCAATAAAAAAGATATCATCACCGGTCAATATGGGAAATCTGAAGATGGATCAAAACCAAGTTATTTAGAAGATGAAACAGTTCCAAAAGATTCCAAATGTGTAACCTTTGCAGCATTGGCCTTTAACATCAGAAACGAAAGATGGGATGGAGTTCCAATGATAATGAAAGCAGGGAAAGCTTTGAATGAGGGGAAAGTGGAAATTAGAATTCAATATAAAAAAGTCGCATCTGGTGTGTTTAACGACATTCCAAACAACGAATTGGTTATCAGAATTCAGCCGGATGAAGCCATCTATCTGAAATGTAACATGAAAACCCCTGGATTGTCCACCTCCACACAAATGACAGATTTGGATTTGACTTATGCTAGAAGATATCAAGACTTTTGGATCCCAGAAGCTTACGAATCGTTGATCAGAGACGCTTTGATGGGGGATCACTCCAATTTTGTAAGAGACGATGAATTGGACTACAGTTGGAAGTTGTTCACACCACTGTTGAAATATTTAGAAAGTGACGAAGCTCCAACACCAGAAATTTACCCATACGGTTCCAGAGGCCCACAAGCCATGGACCAATACTTGATGGATCACAAATACGAGTTTAATTCAAGTGAAAAATACCAATGGCCGGTTACAAGACCAGAAAACAACTAGAATAATACACTTTTTTCTCTGGCCTGTGTCTTCATTTACAAAAAAAAAAAACAAAAAAAAAAACAGAAAAAAAAGATATGACTAATATTATTACAATTTATAACAAAACATAACGTATATATGTATTTTGCTTGCCTAATGAAACAATCTCTGTATTTTCCAACTTTCTCTCTGCCATCTCAAAATTCTGAAAAATCAATTTTTGAGTAGTTGTTGGCAATAAATTCTTGAATTTGTTCATAGGTGGATAGTTTCTCGTTGATGATTCTGTTTAAAAGTTTCATCAAAAACATCGGAACCATGCAGATCTCGTCAATATGCAAAATCAAATATTTAACCACTTCAATCACTAGCACATAATCACCGTCAACACCGTTTTCCATTCTACGTTTCATAAGTTCTTCGTCCAAGGTGTAGTCCCCAAACCTGTCTTTATCGTTTTCTCCGTCACTATGGGGTTTCTCTTGGTACAAAACATTTGGTGCAAAAACAGTGGCAAGATTGTGAATGTCCATTTTGGATCCGGATTGTTGAGCTGGATTTTCAATGTTGGCAAATGTTGAGACCCAGTTCAAAAATGAAAGCAAAACTTCAGAAACATTTCTGTGGTATTTGGGCAAAAGAGTATAAAACAAAACAAAATCCATTTTTCTTTCCTCAGATTTGGTTGGAAGATTCAACCAGTTTTGATATAGTTCTCCCGTCAAAAGCGACTCAGGCAGGTCCCTAAAAAATTTCTTCAACAATGCAGACAACTGAACAGAGTTTTCTTTACTCAAGTCAGGAACACTTACGGGTGTTTCATTTACTTCCTCGGTAAACATTCTCAATTTTTTGATATTACCGTTCTTACGGAATAAACCTTCAACAGACATGTCCATTTGCTTCAATGCCGATATCAACTCGTCAAGCAGCAAGGGAATACGAACCCTATTGGAGCCTCTTCCCAGATCACTGTCCACGCCAGCGGCTTCACATAGCACGTCCAATGGTAAACCAAACAGTCGATTTTGTTCAGTGGATTGCTTCAATCTCTTGATTGTTTTGGAGCTCTTCCAGAATTTGGCTGAAGAACTTGGGTTGACCAGCTGAGGCTGGGAATGTTTTTTCAACATAACCAATATGTCCTCCATTTTGGCGATCGGGAAGTTGGAGCTTTTCAAAATCGAAAGGGCAATCAACTGAAGCTTGTACAAATGGTCGATAGATAAGTCGGAGTAGTAAACACCACTGGTATTTGAAACACTGGACACCGCGTTCATCTTGTTGAAATGACGAAATCCCTTATTCGAAACTTTTGTGTTCTTATTGATGTCGTTGGTGCTATTATATTTGAGAAGCCCTGGTTTATGTGTTGCAAAAAGAGCAGTTGTTGGAGAGGAAGGAGGCACGTTATTTTCTGACACAGACAAACTGTTTAAAGTTTTGCTCAACTCATCGGCGCTAGAGGTTTGTTGCTTGAAATCTCTTCTTTTGCTTAGTTCGCGTGCTTGCTCCACCGCAACAATTCTTGAAATGTCGTCTAGGGTTAGAGCTTTAGAATTGTTGAACTCTTCGATTGCTGATTTGTCTGCTGGAAGCTTACTCGCTGAATTGCTTGACTGAATAAAGTTGTTTCTCGTCATTGAGTTTAGTCTTGCTGTAGAATTGTCTCTTGTAATTTTCAAACTGTTTCTTTTTGCTCTTAACGTTTTTATATCGTTGACCGTTCTTATGTACGACTGCTCTTTGGAAATAGAGTTTGCTCTCGACTCCATGGAAGGGGTCATTTGCGATTTAAGTTGAATATCCATTACTGTTTTGGTTTTGATAAGCGCCACTTTTAGCAAATATATGAGTTGTAGCAATTTTGTTACCGGTTTAAACCCTGGATGCGACTCTGGGTCATTCATGGAGCATAGGGGACAAAAGACTTTTTGGGTTTTCTTGTTGTAAGTGGCGTCAAGAATATCGTATTTGCTGATTAACTTCCCACAATCTGAACAATTGAAACACTGGATGTGCCATCTTTTGTTTTCTTGATATTTGATGCAATCTTGCTGAATGTATTTGTTACAGCTACTGCAGCAGTCTGTGGAGTCAATGGGCACATCCAAGATAAAGTCAAAAGGGTTTGATGACGCAGGGTAGTTTAAGTTTTTGTTTGTTTCTCTTAGAAATTTGACCAAAGCGTTGGTTGAATGTGATCGCTTGTTGTATTCCAACGCATTGTACAAACCATATCTGATCAATAGCTTCAAGTAGTGTGAAAGCCCATTGATAATGGACATAACGTTAGACACAGTGACTTCGTTGCTGTCTGACTGTAAAGTTGATTTTCTTAATAGCTGCAAGTAAATCATGATTTTCGATGACAATTGTTTTGGGAATTTTTTGTACTTTTGAGCAATACTTTCTGTAGGGTCAACACTCGACTCTGGAGCATCCAGTCCATTGACTTCTTCAGAAGACGATGCATTTTTCCCAGATTTTCCAGCAGAATAAGACGAAAGGGTAGAGGAACTCACTCTGTAATCGTTGATCGATTGAAGCGAATCCAATGCTTTGAACAAACACTCTACTTTCAGCACAAACAAAGCTGTTGCTTTGACTCCCTTTGTTTTATCTTCGCTGGTCAAATATTGCAGCATGTCAGAGATACACCCAGCAGTTTCTTCTTCAAACTTGTACAATGTTGACCACGTTTTGCAAGTCAGATTGTCTGATATGTTGATGCATCTGTTCATTTCTGCTGGTGTTGGATTTGTATCACGCATTTGCACGTCTTTAACATAGGAATTTGGTAGTAAAAGCGGCAAGCCTAAACAATCTGGTTGCAAATCAATATGCCAGTACCTGTGGATACCGTAGCATTCCGGATGCCACCGGTATATTTTATCGCCTCTTGGAAACTCAAAATGCTGATCTGTAATTGGATACTGACAGCCTTTGCACCGCTTAGAAAAATATTTCAGGTAGTGGTACTTGCAGTAAAGATCATCTTTGTAGTTGAAACATTCCTGCATGCTGCACTGCTCGCCACAGATCTTGCAACAAAAGTGCTCTTCATCGTACAGTCTGCCAAAAGCATTGAAAAAAGTCCCACGCAAGGGCTGGCTGCACACATAGCACAGCAGTTTGTTTCGTTTAAAATAGTCGAGTTGACAAAGGGGAACCAGTTCTCCAGTCGTTGGCAGCTTGTACGGAAAGTATTTCAACTTGCAAATGGTTCCGCAATCGTAGCATGTGAAGCAGTCCTGATGGTAAATTTTGCCCAAGGCTTTGATTACTTGGTCGGTTATTGGTTTCTTGCATTTTGGACAGTTGTTTACTGTGTCCTGTTCGGTTGACGTCATGGATGTTTGGAAGCAAGATTCGGTCCGTAGAGCTTGCTGCTTTTTTGTCCTGTAAACTGATGACTGTGGTTTTTGTTATTACGCTGTGTGTGTGTGTGGATGTGTGGCTGTGGATGTGTGTTCTTCACAAGTTATTCCCAGCACCAATAGGAAAACTCTTGTTGTTGAGATCTGATATTTTGTTTATCCTCTACTTGTTTAAATCTAGTTTTATTTTTTCTGGTTTATGTTTTTTTTTTTTATTTTGCAAGTTTCCATTTGTTTTTTTTTTCGTCTTCGTCTTCGTCTTCGTCTTCGTCTTCGTCTTGGTCTTTGTTTTTGTTATGATTTTCACTCGCTTTTGGTTTTAAACGGTGAACAAAATTTTTTTTTTTTATTTTTTTTTCAAACTCCTCAAAACTCCTCAAAACAACCACAGAGCAGAAAATCCAAGAAAGGCCAAATTTTGAAAACAAAAAACTTGCAGGAAAAAGTCTATTTTCAGTAACATAAAAAAAATAAAAAAAATACGCATACTCACACAAGCAGAAACGTTGCAAAGCCGGTTCATTCATTGCTGCCAAAGGTGGAAAACATTAGCACATCCCTCCTGTTACAGTTTGCAGAATCGAAATATGTTGAATTACATTAAAGCGTGTGCTACACAGAGTTTTTAAAAAAAAACACAAAACACATTGTGCAAGAATTACCGTTTGTATTTGTCTTCGGCCTGCAGCCTTTGGGTTTTGTCGCTGTCGAGCTCGTTGTTCAAACCTTGAAGGGTTTTCGAAAGCGCTTCTGTGGCACCAATCAACGGCCGCAACAACACACCAGGAGTGGCTCGTGCAATGTACATTGCGGCCTCTTTGTTGGTTTCAGCATGTGAAACTTCTTTTCCCGTGTTCTTGGCTAGTTTGTACGCAAGCGAGATGTTTCTTCCCATGCTGTCGTAAGCTTTCGTAAGTCCTTCATGAGTGGTTAAAGGTTGATTTGAATACAAGCTTGCCGGTTTCTGTGGCTCAATGTGGGCTGCAAAACTTTTCTGTTTGGTTTCCATCCGCGCAGCAAACAAGTCTGGTGTGGATTTTTGTATTTCGTTGTCCAGGTACTCGTCTCCGTGCGAACCATTACGGACAGAGGATAATCCTAAACTATTGTCTTGAACAGGCATTTTGTCACGCCAAGCGGAATCTGTAGACTCCAAAACGTTTTGTGTTCCTGTTGTTATATTGACGCCAAGTCGCAACAGTTCTGCAGATGTTGTTTTTCCAAACACACCCAACCCCTTTTGGATACTTCTCAACAGTCCTTGTTGAGCGTGTTCTTTGTACGGTACTTCAACTAACGCTTTGACTCCTGAACTCAATGTGACCACAGTTTTCACGGGAGCAACTCCGTTCAGTATACTCAACCTTTGGGACGACAAAATGTCTAGTAACCACACTGATTGCAAGTGCTTCCCCAACACTCCAAACCCATCTATCCCATACAGGACAACGTGTTTTAAAGCAATTTCCGAGTTGTCGAGCACAATCAATGCTTTCAGCTCATCAAAAACTTTACTTCTAAAGTTTTTAGATTGTGTTTTGGCTGGCTTGAAGTCTATGTTTATCACCGACTTGAAAATTTCAAATTTTTGCAAAAAAACAATATCAGGATACTCATCTACCAACTCAAACCTGCTGTCCTTAAAAGTGAAAAACCGGACCATAAAATCCATCATGTCTTCGTGAATATGCATTTTTAGCGGCACTGTGCGCAAAGCCATTCTGAGTTCAGTTGCGTAAAGATAGTCTACAGGGCGAACATTTTCCAGCCTTAGCTCAAACATACAATTCTCTGTTTCGTTGTAATGACGCCCTGAATTTTGTGTTTTCAAACTTGTCAAAAACTTATTCCAATTGGAAGTTGGAACGTTGTCAAAAACCTCTATTTTGCGTAGTTTCAAAATCATTTTGTTCAAAACATCTCCTGACCCATCCGATTCCGTGGCCGTTGGAAAATCAACTGCGTAATTTACAAAATTCATCTTCAAGCCCTCCACTTTCAAAGACGCCTTGTACAAATCTGTTTTCCGTAAGTTTACCATTCCGTTCAAGTCAAAGTCGTGATGAAGAACCTCGTTTATTGATTGACATGTGCTGTCTATCATGCTCCCGGACCCGTCTGCACTGCGGGGACTTTCAATGAATATAGACCCAAACAACAACTGCTCGTTTTGAGAAGGTTGCTGAATAGCTTTTGTGATTGAGCTACGCGTGAAGGACCATTCGTATCCGTCGTATAGCTGTAAGTTGAGGTTTTCAACTGCCAACTGGAGCTCCAAACTCAATCCAAAAGGAGAAAACTTTGCATTTGTTGTTTCTTTTGCAACAATCTTTTCCTTGTCGCTATCTAAATAGTCTTTGAACAAAACGTATCTTTCTTCAGCGCTTGCTTTATTTTTCTCAATTTTCCTTGCGCTATTTGATTTTTCAAAGGAAACGGTTTTTGTACTGTAAAACTCCGATTGAATAAGCTGTTTCAAATCAACTTTTTGAGCAGGCTGTGTGGCATACTTCATTTCATCTGGAAAACTAACGGGAAACTTTATATCAATGCATGTTTGAATAAAAGAGTAAAAGGAGTCACAGCAAAAAAAACCTGAAATGTCAGAAACAGACAAAAAAACTTTCTTGTTTTCGTATTTGAAATCAAGTCCTTTAATTTCAGCAACGTTGGAACGGGCCTTTTGTGCGGTTTCAATATCTTCCAAAAGCGTGATCCCACAACTTCTCACCGTTCCTTTTAGTACACTTTTGAAATAGCTCAGTGCAATGTTTGGAATCTTTAAGATCATGCCAGTGGAGATCCGATACGGCTTCAATATGATTTCAGTGTTTTTCAATTTTACATCAATCTTGTTTTGGTTTTTGAGAGTGACCGACACAGCTTTGCGGCTGTCCCTGCTTGAAACAAGAGCGCTAAAATGCGGATGACTGATTTGAATTGTTTTGATGCTCAAATTGTTATAATAGTTGCTGATCACCTTTGGAAACACCTCAAATAGAAGATCTTTTAGCAGGAAAACAACAGGAGAGTTTTCTGCAGTTTTCAGCTTGACCTTGATTTGGTCTATGGAATAAAGTGTTCTCGACAAATTTCTGTTGATCAAAACCACAAACGGAAAAACCGTGGTCTTGGTACCTTGATGATACACCACAAATTTGCTGACCCGTATGTCCCGAGGCAGCTTGTGATTGATATCCGTGATCCCTGTAAACGTAATTGTTATGTGTTTGAGAACGGGAATTTTTCGTTCATGTACCGTCGAGCTGCGCGTTTTAATGTCTGACATGGCACTCATGTAAATGCTACTCCCCATCATACTGTCATCATCCTCTGTTTCATTTTCCGTGTTGTCTTGATTGTTTGTCAAAGGGTTTTCAACCAATGACACACCCTTGATGGTGAGAATCCGCTGTTTTTCAATTGTTTGGACCTGAATGGAGTCAATATGCACAATTAAGTTTTTTTCTAATATGAGTAGTCGTGTGTTTGTCAAGTATATCTGCAAGTTGGATAGCGCCATGTCGATAATCTTGTTTCTCATAGATTCTATCACACTCTTTGGCGGCTCTTCTGCAGATGACTCCGCGCTTTCGTCACTGTCTGATGGGCTTTCTGCGCTGCTGTCCTCCATAATTTCTTGCTTCGAGATCTCGTCAATAGACACAATTACTGAGTTGGCCAAATCCATAACGCTTTTAGTGATCATGAAACTATCTGCAATATCACTTTCGGGAAAGGGGAGTCCTGTGTGAGTTTCCGGGGATGATGATGGTGAAGGGCCTTGTGATGTTGCTGAAGAAGGCACACTCAAAATCAAGTCAGTGCCGTCTGCTTTGATCACCAACCCGCTGCTGATCTGTATTTCCATCGAGGAAATGGAGCCATTAACAAAATCGTTTGCGTTAAGGTTGATGTTTTTGAACTTGAAAAGCCCATTTGAAACGTTTAAATTTTTTGGATCAACGTTGAGAGGGCTTTTGTCTATAAAATACAGTATGAGTTTCTCCAAAATGGCGTTTCTTGAGAACCATGAGGACATGGTGGTTCAGGATGTAGTGGTTGTTTTTGGTTAGTGTTTTGGGGTTTCTCGTAGCTGTGACTGTATGCTTGCTTGCTGTAAATGTAGTGTTGGTGGTATCTCTCTTCTTTCACGTTATCTGATGGCGAATCGACAGCTGCCTTTCGATAAGACAATCAACGGAGGTTTTTTTTGCCCACTGTCCCTTAAAATGTTTAGGCGTTTTTTTTTTTTTTGTTTTTTCACGTGTCATGGACGGGTATCCGTTGAAAGCACATGATCTGATAGTATGCTAGAGTCACATGATCAAATGCTTGCATTATGGTGAGTGAGGTTGAGTAAACAAGTTAAGTTTGTTCAAACAGCAACATAGAATATCTAAGAAGCAACCAGAAAGATAAATCATATACACGACGATCAACCGTTCTTGGAAAAAAAATTTACAGAATCGCTCTATACATCACTACACATTTCTTCATTGAATATATGAGGCAGTTTTAGACCAAAAAGGAATCTTCAGCTTCGGCTGCAAACCTGATGCCCTTGGAAAGGTTGAGAAACGAAGTTTGCAGAACTGCCCTTAAAAAAATGCTTGTAAGCGTAAACATGTGCTGGTATCGATGAAACCGCACCGGTGGAATCTTTACAGCTGACACGAAAATCTGTTCACCAGTAAAGTGGAGAAAAAAATGAAATACAATGTGGTGATGTTTGCAATCAGAAACTTTTAAACGGAAAAAAACGAGACAGTTTTATTTTGCAGTACAACAAAAGATGAACCACGTTATACAAATGCACGTCAATGTCTATCAATTCTGAGTTTTTTGAGTGGTACATCAATGGGTGTTGACTCTAAAACTTGATTATTTTTGTCTTGTTACGAGGTGTGCCAGTGTTTACGTATACCATCCTTGCTTCTGTGTTTCTGAATAGCTAGCAAGATGGATATTTACAGGTTGTTTGTGGAATGCTGGGCTTAGGAGAGAAATGTGTTTGTAGTGGTGTACTGTATGATCCTATTCTCCCGTGTGTATGACCTACAGCTATCAAAGTGCTTCCAATGTTACAGTCTGTTCAAGTGCCTCTGATATTGCAATGAACTAGTGTCTCCTATTCCAACAATGAGTGATATCGTTCTCTGTGTAAACAATCAAACTGGGTCAAGTTTAAGTTATTCCAGTGTCTATTGCTGACTGCATGAGCATGTTTTAGTCATAGAGCTATGCCTGTGATACCGTATGTGAGCTGCAAATAAATGATTATTGTTCTACTCCTAGACTATACTCTCCTCAAGACAAGCAGCACATGTAGAAGGTGTCTATTGTGGGAAGGAAAGAAGCGAGGTTCCTGACTCTATTACGGCCCAGAGAATAGTATTTAATAATATGTAACTAGTCAATGAGGAAATGATTGACCAATAGTGCCTGGTGAAAATAGAGTAGCTATGGAGATAATAGAGAAAAGGAGAAAGTGAGACAAAGGTTAACAGATGCAAAAAAAACACCAAAATACAAAACACACAAGAGACGATTCAAACAGCCAATGCCATAATGCAAGAGTGATCAGGATGCAGAAGATATTGGAGTTTGCATCAATAAAGGAGTACTAAACTGTATCAGTGACTCAGCATCTACCCGTGATATATCAGGACTGTGTAAGGGTACTCTTAGTGGCTATACTATAGAGACGTATAATCTGATCAAATACAGTGGAGTAGTCTGGACACCACCAATACTAAGAAATGCAGAGCAGTTATTCACTGGGCATGAGGAAACAAAAGAGTTGAAGGATGTCAAACTCTCAAGCAGATTGTACCATACAGTCTATGCATACTGACAGTGTGCTTGACATAAGAGACGGGAGATGACAGTTTGATTTGGGATATGTCCTGGTGTTTGAAAGGGTGTGTGTAGTACTGGTATGTGAGTGTTGGACAATGAAACCTGGTTGAATGAGTGTAAGTGGTGTGTAACATTTAACAGGGCTAGTGTGATCTTGGGGTATATGCTTTTTGCCAAAATGTGCAATGTACTAGGATAAGGTTGTTCAACTATGACTGTGATACTGAAATGTAGTTAGACGGTTATGAATGTGTAACAAACAGGTGAAGCAAGTGTACTGTGTAATGGTGTGCTTGATACCACGAATGTAAGCGTAATAGACTGAGGTAAGATGTCTTGAAAGTGTTATGCAGGGTGTGAAATGGTAGTTCGTGAGAGTGGTTTACGTCACCAGGGAACTGTGATACTCTTGGAACTGTGGCTGTGTAAATGGAATGTTTGTCAAAAGAGTGGGTGTGATAACGGGTACTCCAAGTAGTGATATTCTTTGGTTGTCAAATAAACGGTTGTTGATAGGGGAACATTCCTGAGCTGCCAAACGAGATATTGCTGGTTAGAGGCGTAGTTGATGATGAGTACGGTCTCTTGACAGCTAGGCACAATGCACTGTGGATGGTTTAGTGGAAAGGAAAAGACGTTGTGGGTGATAGCTGGTGCTGGTCCCATTGGGGTTGACAATAAGTAGACATTGATTGTGCTCTTCTTGATGCTAGTCTATAAACACGGTTGGAACAAATGACTCTGTGTGTTGGTGTGAGTAACTTGGGACAGTATCAGGCATCCTTTTCTCGTAGCTTTGTACACAAGTCGGTAGTTGATGTGTTGACAGGTGTTGAGCTGCTGGTGATGACTCTTGGTATGCTAGTCACTTGATTTGCTAGTGTTGTTTGACGATGGATGATAGACTGATGACTAGTGTATGTCCCAGCTAGCATACTTACAACATATCCAGCCAGGTCTGCAATAAGGAGACTCATGGATGGTGTGGAATGCGAGTAGTTGACGTGCAATACTGCTGATACAATGGACTATGGGCTAACCAAGTACTGGCATTCTGGATGTTCGTTTGCTGAGTGGTGATCTCATAAGGAAGTGTGCGTTGTGCAGTGTTGCCCATAGGAGTACTGCAATACGTGTGTGATTGTCAGTGGGACTTTCTCTAGTATGGAAACGACTGTTGGTGTCAGGTCATAGGTTCGTTGTAACAGCGTGGTTGACTTTAGTTCTCCACGACATGATGATCTTGTGGAAAGAAAGAAAAAGGAACAACGGAAAACACCGACCCGAGAGACAAAAAGCGTCGGGAAATAGTGGAAGACAGAGAAAAAAAAGCGAAGTTCGTCGACGAGCGGTGGTTTTGTTTGTTTATTGAGAGTGGGAGAGAGCAGGAAGAGAGAGATGACCTAGGTATGTGTACTATGGGTAGAACAACAGGGGGTGTGAAAGACAACCAACGAGACGAGCAACACGAATAGAAAGAAATGAGTAGGTGCAGCAACGTAGGTTAATACGACTATGACTAAACTATGGCACAACACCTGTGGGCTGTGTTGTATGACTTGAGAGAAGCAAGAGACACGAGTGACGAGCTTAAGGACAGGGAAAGGAGCGAGAAGCTGTTGTGTGAACAACCATTGAGCAAGGAACTAATGCTTGACCAATCAGTTTTACTATATGTAACTGCACTTTAACAAAGGCAATGAACAGCTGGAGTTTGAATGACAAAAGGTACCGAGAGTGATAGTCAGAGGCAAGAAGTCACAGGCATAGCTATGATCAGTATTGTTGCAGTGAGAAGAGACAGGATACGAAGACAAAGAGACATGGCTGATGGTATGTGGAGTGGTATGGGAAGCGGTGCTTAATGAGAAGAGTACAAAGCCCAACAGCCAGTTATCGATATGGTTATGGTCAACAAAGACAGTGGTCAGGAGTGTCAATGGATACACCAGGTTTAAATGAACAGACCAACACTGATGCTATGACAGTGGACTGGGGTAATGATGTGTTAGTGTTAATCAGAAGATGGTGGGCAGTTACAATTGAGGGGTAAGAACTACATAGAAGCAGAGTGTTTGCAGATATGAGGGTTGGTTAGCCATGTGGGTTTCATTAGGAGTTGTGTAAGTAAGGCAATGCAGATCCAGTAGACATGTAACCAGCAATAGCAAGTGCAACAGTCATTGCAGTCAGAACAGGAGTATTGGTAACTAGTGATTTGCCATATTACCAATTACAACAACACTCATCGTAGCAGCAAGTGTGTCAGTGATAAGTATAGTATTTAGATATATAGGATAAGGTATATGGATATATGGTGAGTGTGTTGCCGGTGTAGGTGGTTATACTGAAGAACTGAGGAGTGTGTGTCGTAATACTTTTGTTTATTTTCAAAATGGGGTAATTGGTGGAAAGTAAAGTGTCTGCTGAAAAGGAAACAAGAAATTGAGTGGAGGAGTGTGTGTAGTGTTGGGTATGAGTAGGAAAGGGACAAGATAATAGTACAGTAACAATGACGGTGTAAACGAGTATGAAGATAGAGAAGAGATTGGTGTATTGGGTATAGTATGGGAGGGAAGGAGGACTAGTGGTGAATGTCAGTAAGGGGTGAGTGTGTAGTGTACATATGAGAAGATGGTAGTGATGATAGTGGAGAGTGTGGTAAATAGAAGAATGGAATAAGTGAGAGTGATGGAGGATGAGAGTGTGCAGAGTGTGAATATAAGCGTTTTGATAGAGAAGAGAGTGTAATGGTTGTTTTCTTAATAGAATATGCAACTGTTGAAAGGGTAAGTGTGTAGAGTATGCAAGTAAGGGGTACTAATAATGTCAAGCTGGATGAACAAAGAGAAGATGGAGATAGGGTAGAGTGTAGAAGAGAGATATAGAAGAGGGTGTGAAGAGTCTATGCAGTGTGATAGATGATAGAATGATATAAGAAGATGGTGAGTAGGAGGTGAGAGTGAATATAGTGAGGATGATAAAGTACAAGGTGTACTGTTGGATAGGGGAGTATAGAGAGTGTAACATTGATAGATACGGGAAGGTGGTGGTGGTGATAGAGTGTGTAAGTGATAGTTTAGTGTATATAAATAGGAAAGATAGTGTAGAAGATAATATGAGAGATTTGTGTGTTAGTATAGGTGTGACAATTGTGTTTTTGATAAGGAGTAGTGATGAGGTAGAATGGGGAGTTGATTGGAAGAATAGGAGAGAGTAGTGAGAGAGTAGTGTGAGAGTAAGTAATAGGGACGGTAGGTATAAGAGGATAGTGTCATTGAAGTATAGTAATGAGGGAAGATAATGTGAATTGTGTGAGTGTGATAATGGAGATGAACGAAGAAAAGAGTGGAGTGAGTGTTGGGTGATTGGAAGAGGAAACGGTGACTTATGGATTAGAGTGTGGGTAGAAGTAATCGTGGTTGATATGTTAGATGGTAATGAGTATAGCAAAGAGAGACAGGAATATGGTGAGAGAGTGTGTATGTAAGAGTGATGAAAGAATGATAGGAGAGATGGTAATAACGGTGAGTGTGATATATGAGAGAAGAGAGTAGTGTATTGGATAGTAGTGTGTTAGTAAAGGTGGTGAATATGGGAAGAGAGGGTGATGAGAGTGTATGTTAGCAATGTGAAGAGTGAGTGTGTAGTGTGTTGGATAGAGACTAGGGAGTGTGAATACTGGTGGTAGTTGTGATAGAGGAGTTTAAATGGTGAATGAGGATATGTAGAGTGGAGGAATATAGGAGAGAGTGTGATTGTGATGAAGAAGAAAGTGAGTGTGAGGAAAGAGTGTGATATTGGTGATAGTGATATAAGAACAAGTGGTGAGTTATAGTTTAGAGTGATAGGGGTACTGTGTTAGATGATAGTGGGGATGGATATATTAAGTAAGTATAGAGAGTGTGAGGAGAGAGTGGAGAGAATGAGCTGGATAATACACAGTAGTATGGGAGTGTGAGTGGTGTGGTAATAATGATAGAGAGTTTGAAAGATGGAAATGTAGTTTACTGGTGAGAATAGAATGGTGTAGTGTAGTACATAAGAGTGTATATGGGAGTGAGAAATGGAATAAGATATATTTGTTTATTCTTTGAGGCAGGTGATGGAAGTTAAGTGTATGTTGAACAGTAAATAAGAAATGGGGAGAGAGTGTTTGGTTAGTACAATAGATGGAGAGTGGTAGATAGGAGTGGAAAGTGTTTAGCTGATAGAGTAGGGGATATAGGATAGTTACACTGATTGAGAGAGTGGTATAGTAGGTGATAATGGAGAGTAATTAGAGTGTAGTGATTACATAGTGTGTAAGAGTGTGAATGGGGTGTATGATATGGAGTGTAGTGGGTATAGATATGAGTGGGAATAGTGTAGTTTATTTTGTAGAGAAGAGGATATATACTAATAGTAAGAGTAGGAGAATAGTTGAGTGTAGTATATATTGGATATGATATAGAAGGAGATGCAATATTTATAGAGTGAGTAATGTGATATAGGAGATGTAAGATAATAGTAAGTGTTGGATTTGGTAAGAGTGTGTAATATGATATAGAATAGTGTGATGTAGTATATATTAGGTATAGGAGATGTGATTATAATAGTAAGAGTGAGTGAATATATAACTAAGTAATGTGATATGGTATAGGAATAATAGTGAGGTATATTATTGAGCAGTGTGAGATAATATTATATAGAGTAGTGTAGTATAATATATAGGAGTGTATAATAGTGAGTATTGTGAATAGTTAAATATGTGATGAGGGTAAGTAAAAAGAGGTATAGTGAGGAGTGAGTATTTGGTTGGTAGAGTATAGTGAGTGTGGTGAGTAGTGTGAGATTGGAGATGAACTTATAGAGTGGTGATATATTTGTTATTTTGTTATTTTGTTTATTTTTGATATTTTGTTATTTTGTTATTTTTGTTTATTTTTTGAGGTGGGTAGTTGTAGTTTGGAGTAAGTGGTGGTGATGAGTGTGGTAGGTGAGATGTGTATGGAAAAGTAAATAAAGGATGGGTAGGAGGAGAGGGCTGATGTGTGTACTATGGTATAGTATATGAGTGTATAGTAGTATATATATAGTATACTATAATATATATATATGGGTATGTAATACAGTATATACTACACTATAGTATATATATATAGTATAATATACTATATATATATGGGTATGTGATATATTAGAGTAGTGTAGTATACTATAGTGTATAGTATATACATGATATATAGTGTAGGGTATACAGTGTAATATATGTTAGGTATAATAGGAGATCTATATGAATATACTACACTATAGTAGAATATATATGAGAGTAATATATTAGATATAGTATTGTAGGTAATGTGTTATAATATAATCTAATGATATATATCTGGTATATATGAGTGACTAGATTATATGTTGTATAGTAAAGTGGTATAATATACTATATAGTATAGAGTATATTATACTGAATAGTGTAGTATATATGTTATATTATCTCATAATATATATGAGAGTGGTATAATATACATATGATTGTAATATAATATACTATATGGTATATTATATATATGAAAGTGGTATAATATACTCTACTAGAGTATATTATACTGAATTGTGTAGTATATATACTATAATATACTATATACTATAAACTATTATACTGACTAGTGTAATATGATATATGAGTATAGTGTAATATATATATAATATATTATATGATATCTATCAGAATAGATTATATGTTATATATGAGAGTGAATATATTAGTAAGATTGTATTACTGATGATATGTACTTCTATTCTCTTCTATTACTCTCTTCTCTTCTATTACTCTCTATATAACTCTCTTCTATCATATATACTATACTATATACTATACTATACTATACTATATATACTATATACTATACTATACTATACTATACTATACTATATATACTATATACTATACTATACTATACTATACTATATATACTATATACTATACTATACTATACTATACTATATATACTATATACTATACTATACTATACTATATACTATATACTATACTATATACTATACTATATACTATATACTATACTATACTATACTATACTATATATACTATATACTATACTATACTATACTATACTATATATACTATATACTATACTATACTATACTATATATACTATATACTATACTATATACTATACTATATACTATCTCTCTTTTCGAAGAAAATCGAGGGTTGAACGTAGCGCAGCGGAGTGAATACCCGAGCGAAGAAACTTTAAAAAGACGTATATACTATATTGTATACTATACATATCTTTTCGAAGAAAATCGAGGGTTGAACGTAGCGCAGCGGAGTGAATACCCGAGGGGAAGAAACTTGAAAAAGATGTTCAATATCAATGTCACGTGTATGAATCATGACTTAACATAAGATATCAGTAATATAGTGTTGATATATTGGTTACTGTTTTGATTGATGAATGTGTGTATTGATTATGTGTATTGATTATATGTATCTGTTACTAATACCATATGTATATCTATCCCCCTTTCCCCCTTTCCCCCTTTCCCCCTTTCCCCCTTT
>LPNM01000004.1:0-22284 GCA_001747045.1 Hanseniaspora osmophila | reverse complement strand
AGGGGAARGGGGAAAGGGGGAAAGGGGGATAGGGGGATAGATATACATATGGTATTAGTAACAGATACATATAATCAATACACATAATTAATACACACATTCATCAATCAAAACAGTTACCAATATATCAACACTATATTACTGATATCTTATGTTAAGTCATGATTCATACACGTGACATTGATATTGAACATCTTCTTCAAGTTTCTTCGCTCGGGTATTCACTCCGCTGCGCTACGTTCAACCCTCGATTTTCTTCGAAAAGATATGTATAGTATACAATATAGTACATACGTCTTCTTCAAGTTTCTTCGCTCGGGTATTCACTCCGCTGCGCTACGTTCAACCCTCGATTTTCTTCGAAAAGAGAGATAGTATATAGTATAGTATATAGTATATAGTATATATAGTATAGTATATAGTATAGTATATAGTATAGTATATAGTATAGTATATAGTATATAGTATATATAGTATAGTATATAGTATAGTATATAGTATATATAGTATAGTATATAGTATAGTATATAGTATATATAGTATAGTATATAGTATATAGTATATATAGTATAGTATATAGTATAGTATATAGTATATATAGTATAGTATAGTATATAGTATAGTATATAGTATATATAGTATAGTATATAGTATATATAGTATATATGATAGAAGAGAGTAATAGAGAGTAATAGAGAGAGTAATACAATCTTACTAATATTCACTCTCATATATATCATATAATATATTATACCACTCTCATATATATAATATACTATAGTATATACACTCTCATATATACTATACTATATTATAGTATACACATAAACGTTATTCTTGAAGTCACTCATTTATATCATATATATGTTATTAGATTATACTATTCTCATATATACTATAGTATTTAGTATATATGAGTATTCTCATGAACATTATTCTCATATAATATACTATAGTATATAATATACACTCTTATATATATTATACTCTAGTATATAGTATATTATACTCTAGTATAGAGTATATTATACCACATTTATATAAGTATTATAATCTATTCTCATATACTATTCAGTATAATATACTACACTATTCAGTATAATATACTCTACTAGAGTTTATTATACCACTATCATATATATAATATACTATATAGTATATTATATTACTATCATATATATATTATACCACGTTCATACATATACTATAATATATCATATTACACTAGTCAGTATAATGTAGTGTAGTATATTATACCACTCTCATATATACTATACTATATTATAGTATTCACATAAACGCCATTCTTGTAGTCACTCATTTATATCAAATGTATTTTATTAGATTATACTATTCTCATATACACTATAGTATTTAGTATATCAGAGTATTCTCATGAACATTATACTCATATAACATACTATAATATATTATACTATATATCATAGATACGATAATCTATTCCCATATATACTCTATACTATATACTACACTATCCAGTATAATATACTCTAGTAGAGTATATTATACCACTCTCATATATACACTATACTATATAGTATATTATATTACTACCATATATATATTATACTATTCTCATATATATTATGGGAGAATATATCTAATATACACTCTTATATATAATACACTATAGTATATAGTATAGTATACTATATACACTACACTATACAGTATAATATACTCTACCAGAGTATATTATACCACTTTACTATACAACATATAATCTAGTCACTCATATATACCAGATATATATTACTAGATTATATTATAACACATTACCTACAATACTATATCTAATATATTACTCTCATATATATTATACTATAGTGTAGTATATTCATACACATCTCCTATTATACCTAACATATATTACACTGTATACCCTACACTATATATCATGTATATTACATTATATAATATTCATGTATATGTCTCATATAATATATTATAGTATATAATATATTATACTATTCTCATATATATATACTATACTATAGTATATACACATATAGATATAGTATATTATACTATATATATACTATACTACACTCATATATACTATACTATAGTGTAGTATACTATAACATATTACCTACTATATTGTTACATATAGTATATATATGATACTACTATAGCTATACACTATACTATACTATAGTACACACACATCAGCCCTCTCCTCCAACCCATCCTTTATTTACTTTTCAATACACATCTCACCTACCACACTCATCACCACCACTTACTCCAAACAACAACTACCCACCTCAAAAAATAAACAAAAATAACAAAATAACAAAATAACAAAAATAAACAAATATATATCAACACATTTCTATCATTATTCCCACTACTCTATATAAGTTCATCTCTAATTTCACACTACTCACCACACTCACTATACTCTACTAACCCAATACTCACTCCCCACTATACCACATATTACTTACCCTCATCACATATTTCACTATTCTCAATACCCACTATTATACACTCCTATATATTATACTACACTACTCTATATAATATTATCTCACACTGCTCAATATATATCTCACTATTATTCCTATACCATATCACATTACTTAGTTATATAGTCATCAACTCTTAGTATTACTATTATACACTCCTATACCTAATATATACTACATCACACTATTCTATATCATATTATACACTCTCACCAAATCCAACCCTTAGTATTATCTTACATCTCCTATATCACATTACTCACTCTCTGAATATTACTTTTCTTCTCTATCATATCCAATATATAGTACACTCAACTATTCACCTACTCTTACTATTAGTGTATATCCTCTTCTCTACAATATACACTATACTATTCCCACTCATATCTATACCCACTACACTCCATATCATACACCCCATTCACACTCTTACACACTATGTAATCACTACACTCTCTAATTACTCTCCATTATCACTCTCTCAATCACTCTCTCAATCAGTATAATTATCCTATATCCTCTACCCTATCAGCTAAACACTTTCCACTCCTATCTACCACTCTCCATCTATTGTACTAACCAAACACACTCTCCCTATTTCTTATTTACCCTTCAACATACACTCAACTCCCATCACCTACCTCAAAATATAGACAAATATATCTTATTCCATTTCTCACTCCCATATACACTCTTATGTACTACACTACACCCTTCTATTCTCACCAGTAAACTACATTTCCATCTTGCAATCTCTCTATCATTAATACTACACTACACACACTCCCATACTACTGTGTATTATCCAGATCATTCTCTCCACTCTTCCCTCACACTCTCTATACTTACTTAATATATCCATCACCTCTATCACCTACTAACACATTACCCCTAACACTCTAACTTATAGTTCACCACTTGTTCTTATTTCACTATCACCAATACCCCACTCTTTCCTCACACTCACTTTCTTCCTTATCACAAACACACTCTCTCCTATATTCCTCCACTCTACATATCCTCATTCACCATTTAACCTCCTCTATCACAACTACCACCAGTATTCACACTCCCTAGTCTCTATCCAACACACTGCACACTCACTCTTCACATTGCTAACATACACTCTCATCACCCTCTCTTCCCATATTCACCACCTTTACTAACACACTACTATCCAATACACTACTCTCTTCTCTCATATATCACACTCACCGTTATTACCATCTCTCCTATCATTCTTTCATCACTCTTACATACACACTCGCTCACCATATTCCGGTCTCTCTTTGCTATACTCATTACCATCTAACATATCAACCACGATTACTTCTACCCACACTCTAATCCATAAGTCACCGTTTCCTCTTCCAATCACCCAACACTCACTCCACTTTTCTCTTCTTCTATCTCCATTATCACTCTCTTTACACTCTCCTATCACTATCACTCATACAATACACACTCTCTCCACTCTTCCATTCTATCCTCCATTATCACACTCACACATTTCACATTATCTTCCCTCATTACTATACTTCAATGACACTATCCTATTATACCTACCATCTCTATTACTTACTCTCTCTACTCTCTCTCTACTCACTCCTATTCTTGCAACCAACATCTCCATTCTACCTCATCACCACTCCTTATCAAAAACACAATTGTCACACCTATACTAACACACAAATCTCTCATATTATCTTCTACACTATCTTTCCTATTTGTATCCACTAAACTATCACTTACACACTCGTCTCTCATATCACCACATTCCCATCTCTATCAATGTTACACTCTCTATACTCCCCTATCCAACACTACCACCTGTACTATATCATCCTCACTATACTGACTTTAACCTCCAACTCACCATCTTCTTATATCACTCTATCATCTATCACACTACATAGACTCTTCACACCCCCTTCTATATCTCTCTACTATACTCTACCCTATCCCCATCTTCTCTTTGTTCTTCCAACGTGACATTATTAATACCCCTTACTTGCATATTCAACACACTTACTCTTTCAACAATTGCATATTTCATTAAGAAAACAACCATTACACTCTCTTCTCTATCAAAACCTTTATATTCACACTCTGCACACTCTTATCCTCCACCACTAGTCCTCCTTCCCTCCCATAATATACCCAGTATACCTAACTCATCTCTATCTTCATACTCGTTCACACCGTCGTTGTTACTGTACTATTATCTTTCTCCTTTCCTATCCATATCCCACACTACACACTCCTCCACACAATTTCTTGTTTCCTTTTCAGCAGACACTTTACTTTTCACCAATTACCCTATTTTGAAAATAAACAAAAGCATTACAACACACACTCCTCAGTCCTTCATCATAACCACCTACACCGGTAACACACTCACCACATATCCATATACCTTATCCTATATATCTAAATACTATACTTATCACTGACACACTTGCTGCTACGATGAGTGTTGTTGTAATCGGTAATATGGCTAATTACTAGTTACCAATACTCCTGTTCTGACTGCAATGACTGTTGCACTTGCTATTGCTGGTTACATGTCTACTGGCTCTGCATTGCCTTACTTACACAACTCCTAATGAAACCCACATGGCTAACCAACCCCCATATCTGCAAACACACTGCTTCTATGTAGTTCCTACCCCTCAATGGCAACTGCCCACCATCTTCTGATTAACACTCACACATCATTCTCCCAGTCCACTGTCATAGCATCAGTGTTGGCCTGTTCATTTAAACCTGGTGTATCCATTGACACTCCTGACCACCGTCTTTGTTGACCATAACCATATCGATAACTGGCTGTTGGGCTTTGTACTGTCCTCATTAAGCACCACTTCCCATACCAGTCCCCATACCATCAGCCATGTCTCTTTGTCTACTTCTCCTGTCTCTTCTTACTTGCATTACCATTGCAACAATACTCTTCATAGCTATGCCTGTGTCTTCTAGCCTCTGACTATCAATCTTTGTACCTTTGTCATTGAAACTCCAGCTGTTCATTGGCTTTGTTACGGGGTAGTCACATATAGTAAAACGAATTGGTCATGCATTAGCTCCTTGCTCAATGGTTGTTCACACAACAGCGTCTCGCTCCTTTCCCTGTCCTTAAGCTCGTCACTCGTGTCTCWTGCTTCTCTCAAGTCATACAACACAGCCCACWGGTGTWGTRCMATAGTTTAGTCATAGTCGTATTAACCTACGTTGCTGCACCTATTCATTTCTTTCTATCCGTGTTGCTCGTCTCGTTGCTTGTCTTTCACACCMCCCTGTTGTTCTACYCATAGTACACATACCTAGCTCATYTCTCTCTTCCTGCTCTCTCCCACTCTCAATAAACAAACAAAACCACCGCTCGTCRACRAACYTCGCTTTTTTTTCTCTGTCTTCCACTATTTCCCGACGTTTTTTGTCTCTCGGGTCGGTGTTTTCCGTTGTTCCTTTTCTTTCTTCTCTCCACAAGATCATCATGTCGTGGAGAACTAAAGTCAACCACGCTGCTACAAGGGACCTAGGACCTGACACCTGCAGTCGTTTCCATACTAGAGAAAGTCCCACTGACAATCACACAAATGTTGCTGTACTCCTATGGGCAACACTGCACAACGCACACTTCCTTATGAGATCACCACTCAGCAAACGAACATCCAGAATGCCAGTACTTGGTTAGCCCATCGTTCATTGTATCAGCAGTATTACACGTCAACTACTCGCATTCCACACCATCTATGAGTCTCCTTATTGCAGAGCTAGCTGGATATGTTGTAAGTATGCTAGCTGGGACACTCACTAGTCATTAGTCCATCACCCATCGTCAAACAACACTAGCAAATCAAGTGACTAGCATACCAAGAGTCATCACCAGCAGCTCAACACCTGTCAACACATCAACTACCGACTTGTGTAAAAAGCTACGAGAAAAAGATGCTTGACACTGTCCACAGATACTCACACCAACACACAGAGTCATTTGTTCCAACCATGTTTATACACTAGCATCAAGAAGAGCACACTCAATGTCTAGTTACTGTCAACCCCAATGGGACCAGCACCAGCTATCAACCACAACGTCTTTTCCTTTCCACTAAGCATTCCACAGTGCATTGTGCATAGCTGTCAAGAAACTGTATTTATCATCAACTACACCTCTAACCAGCAATATCTCGTTTGGCAACTCGGGAATGTTCCCCTATCAACAACCGTCTATTGGACAACCAAAGAATATCACTACTTGGAGTACCCGTTATCACATCCACTCTTTGGACAAACATCCCAATTACACAGCCACAGTTCCAAGAGTATCACAGCTCCTTGGTGACGTAAACCACTCTCACGAACTACCATTTCACACCCTGCATTACACTTCCAAGACATCTTACCTCAGTCTATTACGCTTACATTCGTGGTATCAAGCACACCAACACACAATACACTTGCTTCACCTGTTTGTTACACATTCACAACCATCTAACTACATTTGAGTATCACAGTCCTAGTTGAACAACCTTATCCTAGTACATTGCACATTATGACAAAAGGCATATACTCCAAGATCACACTAGCCCTGTTAAATGTTACACACCACTTACACTTACTCAACCAGGCTTCATTGTCCAACACTCACATACCAATACTACACACACCCTTTCAAACACTTGGACATATCCCAAATCAAACTGTCATCTCCCTGTCTTTTATGTCAAGCACACTGTCAGTATGCATAGACTGTATGGTACAATCTGCTTGAGAGTTTGACATCCTTCAACTCTTTTGTTTCTTCATGTCCAGTGGATAACTGCTCTGCATCCCTTAGTATTGGTCGTGTCCAGATTACACCACTGTACTCAATCAGATGATATGTCTCTATAGTATAGCCACTAAGATTACCCTTACACAGTCCTAATATATCACGGGTACATGCTGAGTCACTGATACAGTTTAGTACTCCTTTATTGATGCAAACTCCAATATCTTCTACATCCTGGTCATCCTTGCATTATGGCATTGGTTGTTTGAATTGTCTCTTATGTGTTTTGTATTTTGGTGTTTTTTTTGCATCTGTTAACCTCTGTCTTGTTTTCTCGTTTTCTCTATTATCTCCATAGTTACTCTATTTTCACCTTGCATAATTGGTCAATCATTTCCTCATTGACTAGTTACATATCATTCAATACTATTCTCTGGGTATTGGTATCTCTGTATCTCTGTAACTCTCTGATTCATTCATTAACTCTATCACAATTCAAACAAAGTAACACTTGAACCACACTCAGGCTCTTGTTGTATTACTGACCAATTAGGTATACTTTGTTTATTTACTCTATCACGTTGGCACTCGTACAACTTCTATCTTGTCTTGTTTACCACCGTTGCTTCTACTACTGTCTTTCAAAAACTCGTGTTGCTTTAACTATCTGTCTCGTACTCTTGCATAATTCTGTACTTTTCGATCTTGCTTTTTCGCTCGACTCAACAAAAATCCGACGGCCGTAAAAGAGTCAGAAACCTCGCTTCTTTCTTTCCCACAATAGACACCTTCTACATGTGCTGCTTGTCTTGAAAAGAGTATAGTCTAAGAGAAGAACAATAACCATTTATTTGCAGTTTACATACGGTATTACAGGCATAGCTCTATAACCAAAACACGCTCATACAGTCAGCAATAGACACTTGAATAACGTAAACTTGCCCCGGCTTGATTGTTTGCACAGAGAACGATATCACTCATTGTTGGAATACGAGACACTAGTTCATTGCAATATCAGAGGCACTTGAGCAGACTGTAACATTGGAAGCACTTTGATAGCTGTAGGTCATACACACGGGAGAATAGGATCATGCAGTACACCACTACAAACACATTTCTCTCCTAAACCCAGCTTCCCACAAACAACCTATATATATTTATCTTGCTAGTTATTCATAAATACAGAAGCAAGGATGGTATACATGCACACTGGCACACCTGGTAACAAGACAGATATCACAGTAGCTTATGCTAAATAAACCTCAATACTGCTCATGGTGCTCACTGCTATACTCCAAGGAATACCTGCGCATAGGACAGTCATACTTTCGTTAGTCATATAGTTGTAACGATAGTCATGACTTTCATTGTCAACCTTATGTTGGTCACCTGATGGTTCTGTTACTTGCAATCAACTCCTTCAAGCACCTCACTCATTACAGCAATACCCATATCTTCTCTCCACCAAGTATTGTCACAGTAGCCCCAATTTGTTTCTCATTTGAAAGGTGCACTTCTTCCATTCAATATTCCCTTTCTTGCAATGAGTGTTACTTTGGTGGTCAGATACTGCTTTAAAACAGAGCACTACAGTCTCTTATGCAGTAATTGAACCACCTGTTCCTGTACTCATTCAGTAACTGGATCTTGGTTGGTGTTACTCATATAGCTGCTTGATTCTTCATATGACTACTTATCTGTGAGAGATATATCTTTTGGAAAATAAATGTGAAATACTTACTGGTGTGGTGTGGTTGTATACCTTTCCAGCTTTTCTCCCTACTTGCACTTATTTAGTTGTGTTTAGCCCGTCATTACTGCATTGGTCACTAGTTTACACAATCTTGTTACTCTCACCATACAGCAATAAAGTTTCGTGAGAATTGACCCAGTTGTTTATTGTTTGAGTATGCCAACACTACATGTACTTTGTGTATATAGAAACATCACTGTAACATTCTGACCCTTTACTTAGAGAGACAGACTGGGTACTTTACTTTGTCCTTGCAACCTTGATTCTTTTTATGTGCTCAAAAACAAATACCACTACAGCCAGTAACATAGGTGACAAGTGTGACTCAGAGTGATGTACTCTTCCTTGAGCAATCACACTGTGCTCTGTTATTATCATGTAGTTTTGGCAAGTGCCCCATTGTATCATAATATTAATGTATGGAACAGTGTCACACAACTCCAGTCACTGCTCATCGGATTCCTGGATACCAGCAAAACTATGGACTTGTAAAGGGATTGCCCATGCTCATCACAATTGTCTACTTCTATTGAGAGTTACTCGTTGAACCAAATTTGTGGTCTTTATTATCCCAATATCCTCTGTCCTTCTAAACCAGTTGGATAAAGAATCTTGACTAGGTGAATCTTGAACAGGAACGACTGTTACCGCTTGGGTCAAAACACACACCTTAATCAGACACAATGTGTTTCTTATACCATAATGTGTTGAGTAAACTAGTTTATACTGCTCCATCTTGTGTTCAGAAAACTGCCTTTTGATCACCTCAATTGCTGCTAGTGCCAAAGAAACATGTATTGATTGCGTGTATGACCCTTCTTTGGTTAATTTCCTTGTGTTGTTGGACACACTTATCACCATTTTGGCAAGTTTAACCAAGTAAACTGTTCACACTCTGGTATAACTTACAAATCAAGAAGTCCATTGAAAGGCTTAATAGTTTTCTGATCAGTCTACAGGTGCCTCTTCCTAAACACCCTTTCTCACCTCATTTGACACAATAGGTCATATTCTATCTGCACACAAATAGCTATTTTTACAATCCTTCTAGTTTGACACGTTCAGCTTGTTTATTGGCTCTTAATCTGTAAACTCATATTATCTTTAGTGTACTTTGATGTTTCTGCTGTATGTCTGTATTCTTGTTTGACCCTTATGTGAACTGGTCCTCTCTTTCCCTCTCCAACCTCTCAACATTCAAAATCTCATCAATTTCTCAACGAGACTTGTTCCTTCTTTTTCTTTGCTCTCACCCAGCTTCCACTATTTCGCAACGTTCTTTGCGTCACAAACAGACCGAAATCTTCCGTCGGTTTTTCGTCGGTTCAACAAACAGTTTTTGTTGTATCTCTTCATGGAGCTCATCGCTTGAGAGAGTCAAGAGGAGATAGCACACCTTATTCAGAAACCCATTAGACCTCTAGACCCAATCCATTGCAAAGTGCATTTTACCAATACATTTGTTTTCATTATAGTTGAGAGTACTATAAGCAGTCCACTTCACAACCAGAAAAGCAAGAGTGCCACAACCAATTCAATGACCTCAGATAGACTCTTTGACCAGTAGGTTCCATTGACATCCTTTAGCACAGCCGAAACAATGAATATCGATGTTTGAATGGGTTATCACCGTGTTATTGATTATGAAGAATTAGTTTCTTTGTGAGTATAACTCAAAAAGTCAATTTTCAGACGCGACAAAAAGAGAGAATAGAAAAACTGTTCAATACTAAATAGAGGCAGAAACTTATGTCTACCAAAACCATAATTCATGCTTTCAACAAAGGCATCTTAGAGCATTTGAATACATTTACTTTGTACATCGGGTGATGAAGCACTGTTGACTCAAACCATGATTACTACTGCGGGATCGTGTATGATCTCGTTAAGAAAGCTTAGTGCAAAACAGCAGACTGTGGCTTCAGTCTCCATATCTCCGGGTGAAGCCGAGCACACATATTTTTATTGCTCAAATCACTTTCCATGCTTAATCAATCTCTTTCGAGTAAGGATGTTTAGGTGTTTATTTATTTTACATTTATCGGCATCGATTTTCAAAATCACTTACGCAACCATCTAACAAGCTTATCAATAAGCAGGCTGAAAATAAAAAACATATTGCTCGCTAATTATACATATCAATTTAGTACGTATCAAGAGTAATTTGGATAATCGATATAACCCTTTGGGCCAGGAGTGTAGAAAGTATCACGGTCATATGCGTTCAATGGCAAACCCTTTTCCAATCTGTCAACCAAATCAGGGTTGGAGATGAAAAACCTACCGTAAGCTAGCAATGTTCTGTTGTTTTCATTGACATCCTTCAACGCCTCTGTGTTGTTTAAAGCGTAGTCGCCTGCTCTTATAACAATACCTTTCCAAATTGAAAAAACAAAATCATTTGTACCTTCCAAGTACTCATGTTCACCTTCGCCAAACGCAGGACTTGGGACTCTTGGTTCAACAATGTGGACATATGCCAATCTGTTTTCTGGGTTTTCTTTTGCTCTTTTTTCTAGCTCACCAATAAAGTGAGCATGCAATTTATCCATTAGGGTTTTTTTGATTGATAGTGCACAGGTGTTCTTTAAGACTTTGTGTCGCTGTAACGTCAAGTTAAATCTTCAGCTTGTGCCTCAACCTTGAAGCTGCAAAACAGCCAAGCGAGCAAGAATTTCTCAGCGTCTCAGAATCAAACGGCTTGATTCAGTAGTTGGGTAGCATTTTAATTTGAAAGTGTCCCAACTACGCCGGCGTGGCATACCGTTATAAGATTCACATATTCACAAGTCGATTGACAAAGATCTAGGTTTAAAGATACAGAAACTCACAAGTTCTTTCTTGCTTTATACATAGCTATTTTAAATCAAACTGGCATCGGAAACCAATTCCAAAGTGCAAATGCATTAGCTGTAAACTTTTTTGGAAATCAGTCCTTTGAAAATGTCAAAAGTGTTCCCATCTGGACGTAAATGGTGCACGGTTCCTGTAAAAAAGTCGTCGCTTCCGATCATCAACTCTTTGGCAATCAAATAACCATAGTCCTCCGTAATACCAACAATTTTCGCTCTCACAGAGTTGCATTCGGTGAGTGTGATGATTTGTGAGGAGTGCAGCCAGTGCTGATAATATTCGTTCAAAACGCCTTTTGGTCCTTCATGGATAAAAGAATCCATGATTGCATTCAGATGGTTGACGTACATAGCAAGCAGCTTTTCGTGCTCCACAGCAGCCAGCAAGTCTTTTTCAGCAAAATTCTTTTTTTTCCTTAGCTCATCATTGATGATGTCCACCCACAGTTGAATTGAGACAGAGGGGGCAAGGTTTGTTGCGTTTAGCCCTGTTCCAACTAAAATACTGTACGCACCGTCCAAAGGGCGAGAGTTGACCATCGTTCCAGCACACTTGACATAAGAAGGCTCCATATCGGTTAGCGGCACAGGCTTCATGTCAAAAATACCCAATTTGTTGTTGAAGTAATACTGCGGGTCCATAATATACAAATCGTTTGGCCATTTGATTTTGACTGGAATGTTCTCGTAACCGCTGGCATAGGTTTTGACTGCTTTGCACAGCGCTAAAGAAGATAAGTACTGGATAAAAGCAATGCTGAAAGGTTTTCCCGTGACAGGAGAAACCAACGGGAATGTTGTGGAAATTGTTGTAGCCAACGTGCCCACAGGACCAACCCATACGTTACCACCGCGGCCTTTCCCCTTCACCTGATTTGTGCTCATGAAAACTACGGAATTCTGCGGGAACAGGGACAGAAAAGATTCGTTGCTGTCCAAAATCGCACTGGTGGAGGTGACAACTTCCCCATACAACAATATTGAGCCATACTCTGTGTTACTCCATTTATTTTTGAAAAACTTTGCGGCATCAAAAAGTGGTGTGTTTGCAAAGGGTGCACATGACTCATTGTCATTTGGAAGAACAACGACTTTCGGCTCGCTGTATGTTCTATTGAGCGTTGATGTGTAACGTCTCATCTCTGAGTTTTCAAAGCCTTCATAGATTTCAAATTCGTCAACACTGCTTTTCAAGTTGTAGTGATTGGGGCTAACGAAGTAGGAATTTAGACGTGCTTTCAGCTGTTTAAGTTTCGGTGAAGAGCTCTCATTAACAGAAAGATAAATGGGAGTAAGAGGCACAGCCCCGGCACCGCAGTCATAGGTGTTCACCTTCAAGCCAGCCCTGGCAAAGATATTTCTTAGAAATTTCTTTCTATTTTCATTATCCCAAGTCAATTCCTTCAAGACGCACGTCTCATAGGCACTCCGTTCTTTCTGCGCAAGCAATATTTCGGGCACTTTCTCTAGTTGCGGGCCAATCAGCAGAGCAGTGCCTGCACCATCTTTACACAGAACTACCGCAGCGTCTCTTGATTCCTCATTTTTGTCTTCAGCTTCAATAACCATCTCGCCTTTTACTTCCGAGTATCTTGCCAAGACTTCAACATTGCCATACGACTCGGGGGAAATAAAGGAACAAGCACTTTTGTAGTATGATTTGACGTTTGTGCCATTGTCGGTGTTCAACGTAACGACTTTGGCACTGTGGTGTGATTTTGATTCAGCGTTTGGAAAAGCAAGGTCTCTTGCAACACCTGGATAGAAACACAATGTTTTGCCTCTAAAAACTCTCATAGTCGATGTATCTGAATAGATCTCACAGCGAGATGCACCAAGGGTACCACCTGCACACATACCAATGAACACCCCGCCTTCTTGCCTGACAAAGTCTTGAATTTTTGAGACAACTGAACCACATCCTTGGGTGTACAGCTGATCAGAATCGCCTACAAAAACCAGCGCTGAGGTTTTTGTCATCCATGGCTCGCTGAGTAATGCTTTTTTGGATACGGTGGTCACTGCATAATAAGGTTCCAGCACGCATTTCAGCGTTTCAACGGCATGGTGCACGCATGCCGAGGAGGCTTCTTCTCCGCTATAGACTAACAGGTTGATAGTATGGGCACGATGCTTTGCTTGCTCCATAATATTTTTTTTCTCCAAGTAGCGCTAGTGTTGAAAAGTTTTTCTTGACTGCTTAGTGTTTTGCTTCAATCTGGGTATTCTGTTTAATCACCCTCTTTTTTCGAAAGCAAAAGCAGCATTGGAAGTGCTTTCAATTGCATCTGACGAAAGTTGAGCTGGGCGTGGTATTTTTTATATGTTTTGTGCTGGAAGCATTGATCTTTGCCTGCACCTTTCTATAGAATTTTCTATAAACAATGCATTCTCTATGCTTAATCTTTTTGTGGCTGCAGATCCTGATTTTTTCTCTTTCCGCTTTTGTCTAAGATTTTTCAAAGCAGCAACAAATACGTTACACACTCGCAAAAAAAGTCAAAACCGTGACTCAGCCAAAGATGACTCAATTGCAGTTTCATTCAACTACTTGCAAATAACCATTTTTCATACACTTCCAAAGCATCATTTGTGAGACTCAAACAAGACAGACAAAAAAGGTATGTTTAGATACTTGTCACAAACTTCATTTCTCACACGAGTTCCTTTCCGCTTGACGCCTTCAAAGTTGGGCGTAACATTGTGAAGTTAAAACTCGAACCCAAAGCAGCAGCATAATTGCTTTCTTGAATGTTCAGCGGAAACAGCACAACATTGGCAATTGAACAATTACCGTCCAGAGTTGCACAAAGCCTCAGAAGGCAGCGGTTTGCGTTTCAAATATCTGTTTCTTTCCTTACCTATGTGCATATATGTTCAAGAGGTTTTTTGGACATCCTTCAAGTGCTCGTGACGTAACTTGTCCAAACTAATTATCTATCTTTCCGTTTAGTTCGATTGCAATGGTGGCTATCACTTCTGACTCACACTAGAGCTACTAGAGCTATCTCGTATTGACTTCTTCCTTCTCTTCAGTGTTACAAATATCTCACATGCACACTCCACTCATAGTCCCGTTTGTTGATCGCAGGAACAAGAATCTGATTTCCCAAATTTGATGTCTTGCGCGGGTAACCTGGCTGTATTTGCTTATCTGAAAGTTGCCCCCCAAAAAAAAAAAACACCTCAAACGAGTTCCTGAAAAAAAAGCCAAGCCTCTGTTCTTCTTTTCCTAGATTGAATTGTTACTCAGGTCTTATTCGAAGCTTGCTACAACTTTCGAAGGCTCCCTTTCAAAGATAGACAAGAGAACCCGGAAATTTAAAAACTCAAGAAAACACTAGCCATCATCAAGAAAGCACATTATGTTTGGCCGTTTATTTCAAAAAAAACAAGAAGAGACAGTTGAAGTAGATGAATCGCTCTCGTCCATGGCCTATCATGAAGACTTGCGGCCTGAGGACAATGCTAAAATTTTAAACCTTGCTGTGGAGCTACTGAAAATGAAGAGAGACAAGTTTTTGTCTTTTACAGAAAGAAGCTTGGCTTTAGGGTCACCTCGGGACACTTTATTTAGGGTAGGGTACTTTCTGTATTATACTGGGTTTTTGTGGTACTTTTCCAAAAGCTTTTCATATGCTATCACTAATGGAATTTTTACTCTAATATTCATGTACTTGTTTGCATACTTCCTGAATCCAAGACTAAAAAAATGGTCTCAAAACCACTCCTACATTGCCTTTGACAAAGAGATTAACGATACTATTGCTGAAAAGGGGTACAACATTTTTGGTTTCAACATCGAAGACAAGGAACATTTGGCAGACCAAGACTTGTCCAACGTGCAAGTTTTCCGTAACAACGAGAACGACGAAGTTGTTGGCTTGGTTGTTTTGAAACCTTACTCCGATGCTCTTTTTAGTGAAGAAGACGAGTGTGTTGTTGAAATTGGTATGATGGGTGCCTCTGGGATCGATAAAATCCACGATCAACTTTGCGAAGAAATGCTAGAGTGGTGCCTTGCCAAAATGCAAACTTTGAAAGAAACTCATCACAAAACAATCCATCTTCAAATCCACCTACTCGGCATTGACAGTCAAACGTTTTTGTTTTTGAACAAGAAAAAGTTTAAAAGAATCTCTTCCTACAAGACTTCAGACAAGTACTTTGCCAACAAACTTCCTGGGTTCAAAAAGCATGTTTTGGAGTTGAAACTATGAGGTTTCTTTTTAGATAGGCGTTCCTACAGGCAAATACACTTATTGGTATGATAAACGAGAAGATATGACTGTACCATAGGGATAAAGAAGTACAAAATGCGCATATCTCGCCTTACACAGTAAAGACTTTTTGTATGCAAAATAGTATAGGGCTTTGTAAAGTTCTCAACCATCCTGTGACTTTTATTTTGCAGGTTTGGGTTTTCTGCAGTACAATCAAGTATTTAAAAAGATTTAAAAAAAAAAAAGGTATAATATGGGAATGGCATAAGCTAGACTTGCACGGATAAATTGCTCGCAATAAATACTTGAATATGACCGACCTGCTGTTTTCAGAGGCTGCTAGGTACTTTACCATAATAAGGAGACGGAACCCAATTTTAGACAACTCAGAGAGCAAAGAAGTAGATCTTTATTATTCATTTGCTAGTGCAAAGAGAAGAACTTTGTTTAGTTTGAAACTACTCGACGCAATAATATTCTAATAATATACAGTACTATGAAGAGCTTGATTATCCAAAAAGAGCAAGAAATAAACTACGCAAACAATTCAACCATGCATGAACTGGGGGGAGGGGAGCAATTTCTTCAGATGTCCAAGATGTTGCAGTAACGGAAACTAGCCTTTACATCACGCATTCTCAACTACCAGCAGCAGATATAGCCAGAACAATTGGAACTTTAACACCTTGGGAGGCTTGGCGTTGTTGAAACTTTGACAGACGTACAGTTCTTTAGAAAAGAGCACATTTTCTTCGAGCCATCACTTTTGGCTTTGCGTTACTTGTATATTTCCAAACAACATTATGGGGTTTGCTAACCCAGGAAGTTTGTCTAGTAGCTTACGGTCACCGTAGGTTTTTAGTTGGATGGGTTCATAACAGTGTATCAACTTTTTTGAAAGCTCCTGCGCTTCCTTCCATTCCTTGATGCTCAAGTTAGCTTTCACAAAAGTTCACCCTCAACCCAAGATCCAATTCAATGTTTACCAGACGCCCACATCAAATTTGTAGTCTCTAATATATTGATACAAAAAATTGAACGTATTCAGATATAATTTTGTAAGTCAAAGTGTATTACCAAAATGTTTAAAGCGTCTATTGCCAAGCGCATATCCAAACACCTACAAGAATTGATAAGCAAGCGTAATGGCTGCTTTCATATCTCAATGCTTTCTGATACTATGCTGACTTCCCCAGTTACTAGTTTATTTTTACAGACTGGCTGATACTTTGGCCAATAACCCCTCTCAGTTTTAGCACCTGGAGTAGTGGATCAAAATGTAAACAAAGTGCGTCATGTGACCTTTTGGCTGCAACACATCACGTGACATATGCATTTTCTGCTGGAGGCGGTCTTTTTTTGTCTTTTTTCCTGTCTCTGGGCCGTCGTTTGGGAAGTTTCACAGAGACAGAAAGACCTTGCAAGCTTTGATGAAAAAAAAGTGTTACACGTTTGTATAGAAAAAATAGATAAGATAACGTGTATCATAAAAAAACATGGAAATATGAGTGAGTGTGTGTGTGTGTGTGTGCACTATGTTTGGCCAAGAACATCTAGAATATCTAGAAAATTAAAACGACCAACATCGACAACACGACAGTGTAGAGTTTGAAGCTGGTTCTTGAACCTTTACCTGTGTACTCCTCTGGCACCTGCGCAGTAGCAGAGCTTGCGGCTGCGCCAGAAAGCGGAGAAACGGCAGATGGTGAGGAACTCAACGCGGTTGTGGCTTGTGGCTGACCTCTCGTGTCAGACGTGCCAGAAGTGGCTTCTGGGGCCAAAACTGTTCTTTCTGTAGATCTAGTAGATGAATTGTTGTTCAAACTCCCACCAACCTCGTTGTTGTTGTTAGTGGTGGTGGTAGCTGTTTTTGGAAAACTAGATGAACTGTTTGATGATGCAGATCCGACAGAAGCAGTTGCACTATATTGGACGGAAGACCCAATTCTTGTAGAGCCTCCATCTCCCGAACTGAATGAGCTCGTTGGAGCAGAGGAATTAGTATAGCTCCCAGATCCTGTGCCAGGATTTGCGTTAATAACTGTATTCATGCTTTGAGTGCCCGTGAAGGTATCAGAAACAGAAGCAGTGCCTGTGAAATCCGTTTCACTTCCCGAAACTGGCCCAGGGGTAGGCTCTGCGCTTCTCTGTGATTCTATAGACCCGATAACACTTGTTGCTGAGCTTGTACTTGTTGGTGCGCTTTGTGGTATGGTCTCTACAGGACTACTTTCAAAAGAGGTTGCTCCGCCAACTGGTGAACTAGTTCCAGAAAATACTGGATTGCCATCTGAAGAAGCACTAACAACAAAAGATGATCCAGTTTCTGAAGAAATGATTGGCGTCTCAGCATTGCTTGTTATGGTTGGGGAAACAATTGAGTTGTCAGTAGTGCTTTTAGTAATAGAGGACAAAGTTAAAGACAGCATGCTAGACGAGGACTCTGCGCTGGACATGAAAGAGGATGTACCGCCATTGCTGAAGCTGGATTGTATCTCAGAAGGCGTGGTCGTAGAACTAGTGTTAAAATATCCAGCAAAACTAGAAGAAGAGATCGGTAAGCTTGTAAATCCTGTAGCAGTACGAGTTTCAGACCTGGTGGTGGTTTGTGAATTGGAAGCTATTTCCCTTGAAGTTGCTGGACCAGAATTATTAGCATAGATACTGTATGTCGTTGCTACAACGTATGGTGTTTCTCCTGAAGGCGTTGTCGTGTAATAACTCACGATTTCGGTTCTTGTGTATCCAGACATAGTTTCAATCGTCGTGAAGGCAGAAGGAGCACTGCTAGAGCTAGCGGTGCTCATAGGAACATCCACATAGTAGACGGTGCTCATTGTAGGAACTCCATCAAGACCGGTTTCAGTGATGGTATTTGTGTAGTAAGTCATTTCAGTAGTTCCGGTATAGAATACAGTAACAGTAGACACTCCCCTTGAAATTGGAGCAACAATGGAGTAGTAAGTCACAATAGTTTCCTGACTATCAGGTCCGGTTATAGTAGCCCAACTGGTTTCAGTTTTGGTTGTTAGTCCTGTCCAATAAGAGGATTCCATAATTACACTTGTATCTTGTGGTCTGTCCACATAGTAGACTTGCTCAATAGTCGTCTTATTGTCTAAACCAGTAGTGGTGATCAAAGTCGACGAAACAGTTGTGTTGGTAGTCCCTGAATAGTAACCGTAAATGGTTGAGTAGATCGTTGGTGTTGGCAACTCCGTAGTGGTGGTGGACAAACTCGAAACGACAATAGTAGAGGAAACTTGTGTTTGAGAGGCCAAGGATGAAGAAAGGAAGGATTCAAGTGCAGCTAGCGAAGATTGCGCGCTTTCTTCAATTTCGGACACAGATGGTAAACCTGGCAAATTATTTTCAGAAACGCTGACTACAGGAGCTGGTGTAATCCCATTTTTGCTAATCCCAGAGGTAATTGAGTAGGTGGAGTATCTTTTCTTTTTAGAGGAAGCCCCAGCATCGAAATAAACGTTCATTGTATTTTCATAAGATTCTTCTGTCTCATCATAAGTAGTAGCTTGGAACTCAATTCTAATAAAGTCATAATTTGTGTTCTTTGTAGCATCCAGCACAACTAACAATAATTCAGATGTAGACTCGTTTTCTATACCATCAGTAATCAGTGCAGAGGTACTCCCTAACAGTGTTTGCGAGTACCAGTACAATTCAATGCTGTCAGGAACTAGAGAGTAGCTCGTAGTTGCCAGAGACTCGAATATGATTTCGTTTCCTGTAAACACAGAAAGTGGAATGTTGTAAGCCCAAGAAAGAGTTCTGCCATTATCAGATATAGATGAATCGGACGTTGGATCTGTGGTAGTCAAATCCATAAAGTCTATAGCTACCATAAAAGAGCCTTGAGAGGTATCAAAAGTAAAGTATTTTGTAACGCTTTCAGTTATTGTGTCTCTGAAAGACTCCTCCAAATCCAGTTTTAGAACCAAATCAGTTTCTTCAGTCGATCTCTTTTGCAAACTGTCTCCGGTTGCGGTGACGGTGTAGTTGTTTGAACCACTCTGCAAAATCGCGGTGACCGAACCACTTGTAACTGATGATGGCAAATTGGTAAATTCGTCCGGCACTGTAAACCACGCGGAGTTTCCTGCGCTCATGTCTAGCAGTTTAACAACAACAGAGTAGCTGTCATTTGTGTTAAAAGAATCTGACGAGCCTGAGGAGCTGTCAATGACCTGAAGGTCAGAAACCCCACTCAAAACAGAGGTGCTTGAAGAATCAGGCACAGCAATTTCATAAATAACATCAACCGTTGGTGAGCCATCTACGCCCGTAGTTGTAACCGTAACTGTCTCGAATATTGAAGAGGTTGCCCCAACAAATGTAACATATTGTGTGCTGACCACGGTTGGTAAACCTGTTAAACTGACTGTGCTGTTGCCATTAGTTGAAGAAGTTGACAAAGAAATTGCAGAAGTCGTGGCATTTGATACAGTGGTACTCCAGGTTTTTGACAGCGAGATGTTTTGAAGTGTTGAACTTTTGAGGGATGTAGTTGATGAAGAGGAATTGAAAACTGTCATTGATTGGACTGACGAATAAGAAGACACTTCAGAGGTTGAAAAACTCGTACTGGCTTTGCTGTGATTGGAGCTTGATAGGCTAACTGTAGAAGAAGTTGAATTGAAAAAGGATGACAAACTTGAAGAAGACTGCGACCACAAGCTGGTGCTAGAAATATTCATAGTTGACAAACTGTAAACAGAGGTTGAAAATGAGCTGGCTGGAACACTGGTATTCAGAGACTTCAGATCAGTTGAAGCTGAAGAGGCTGCTGAAGAGTAACTTGAGCTTGATAGTGATAGTGTGCTAATGCTCATTGGGTAGGAATGAGATGTAGTGTTTTGGGTCTCTGGAACACTAACGTATATGAAGGTTTCAGTGGTTGAAATACCATCCGATCCGACAAAAGTTGTTACACTTGTGGCGTACGTTGCTATCATTGAGCCATTGCCCGTAGTAAACAATGTTGCAGTCTCTTCTATTGAAGTTTTTGGTGTTTCAACGTAGTAGACAGTTTCAATTGTTTCTTTTTGGTCTGAACCAACGAACGTGTAAAAGGACGTTTCGTAAGTGGATGCTATCGACCCATTATAGCTTGTCATGATGGTGTTGGAAGTTGAACCAAACGGAACTTTCACATAGTAAACTGTGCTAGCAATGATTGATTCGTTTGACGAAATAGTGAAAATATTGGTGGAGTACGTGGAAGTTACGTTTTCATGATAGTAACTAGTGGACGTGAAATCGGTAAACAACTCAGGAATATTGACATAATAAACGGTTAATAAAGTAGGCACATCATCGGCACCAGTGTAAGTGGTGTACAAGGTACTATAAGTAGAAGCAACTGATTCCGAAATAAAACCAACAGAAGTTATAACGGACCTAGGCATGGAAACATCAACTTCAAATACCTCTTCAGCAAAAACATTACCTGCAGAATCGGTTGAGGTGAGAGTAGTGGCGACATATGTGGAATTGAACAGTCCTGACCAATACTTAGTAAACGAACTAAAACTCGTGTCAACGGGAGTGGCAACATAGTACACCGTCGAGATCAAAGCGGAGGAGTTGAAAACGTAGTTCGTGGTCACTTCCGTGGAAAACGTGCTGTTGGCAGCGCCGGACCAGTAGCTGTACGACGTTTCAACCACCCGCGAGATCGGAGTCTCAACAAAGTAGAACGTGTCAACCGTTTCGTGCCCGTCAGTCCCACTGAACGTGCTGAACGACGTCGAGTACGTCTGCGTCTCCAGCCCAGTCCACGAGATCGTTCTTTCGATCGTGCCGTGGCCCTCAGGAGTCACCACATAGTACACCGTCGAGATCACAGGAGACCCCGAAATCGTCACCGTGGCAACTGCCGTCGAGTATGTGGACGACGTGGCTTCGCTCCAGTAGCTGAACTGTGTCGAGCTCGATCTGGAAACAGGCGTTTCAACATAGTAAACAGTGTTCACAGTTTCGTGTCCGTCAACACCAGCAAACGTCGAGTACGACGTGCTGTACACGGACGTGTTCAGTCCGGTCCAGTACGTGGTTTGTGTGAACGTCGCATGTGCTTCAGGAGTAGCAACAAAGTACACCGTGCTGATGAACGGCGAGCTGCCGTTGGTCACAGTGAAAACAGAGGTCGAGTACACGCTGTCAGAGGTCC
>LPNM01000003.1:712762-731113 GCA_001747045.1 Hanseniaspora osmophila | reverse complement strand
TGTATCATCTTCAAGCTCTTGCCCGACACTGTAACCAATACTGCGGGGAGCAAAGCTATGAGCCAGTGTTTTCTTGCTGCCTGAATAATCATTTTCTCTTGATATACTGTAACGTCTTGCTTTGATAGCTTCGTAAAACTCATAATCATCAGCATCATTATCCACACCCTCTTCATCATTATCTGTATCCTCTTCAAGCTTTTGCTCGACACTGTAATCAATACTGCAGGGCGCAAAGTTGGGAATGGAAGTAGTGTTAAAACCACCAAGTGAAGTAATGTTGGAAGTGTGAGCCAGTGTTTTCTTGCTGCCTGAATAACCATTTTCTCTTGATACACTGTAACTTCCTGCTTTAATGGCTTCGCAAATCTCATGCTCTTCATTATCAGCTGCATCATCATCAGCTGCATTTTGTTCATCATCATCAGCTACATTTTGTTCATCATCGTCAGCTGCATTTTGTTCATCATCAGCTTCATCATCATCAGCTGCATCTTGTTCATCATCAGCTGCATCATCATCGGCTGCATCTTGTTCAAGCTCTTGCTCGACAGTGTAATCAATACTGCAGGGCGCAAAGTTGGAATTGGAGGTAGTGTTGGAACCACCAAGTGAAGCAAAGCTGTAAGCATGAGCCAGTGTTTTCTTATCGTCTGAGTAATTTCTTTCTGGTAAAATAAAACGTACCTTTTTGATAATTTGTTGGACCAGCTCGCCCTCAGAAGTCTTGTCTTCTGTTGCCAAAGTAGTTGCCTGAGTTTCCTGCGTGTTTGATGGTGAGCCTTGCGCAGAGATGCCAAGAATATTGGTGGAAGGAGTGTCAGGGCTTGCATCGGAAGTGGAATTATCAAGCATAGCAAGGCCAGCTGCCTCTTCAGTACTATCGATATCCACACCATTGCTGGTCAAAGTGTCAATTTCTCTCAACAACTCATCAGGCCGACCTTTTTCATTCGAATCCTCATTTGCTTGATAATGGTCTTTATTGACTTTCAAAAAACTGCATTTGGAAAGCTTGCACTTGAACCTAGCCTTGGAGTGTTGGACATTGCACTTGAACGCAGCTTTAGCATCACGTATTCTGGCGCGTTTGGATCTTTTCACTGCTTTTTTATTTCCCAAAGTCTCCTGTTCAGAAAAGCCATCGTTAGGAACAGCACCGTAATCTGAAGCTGATGTGGAAGAAACAGGCAACGCAGTTTCGGAGTTCGGGTTTGCATCGTTTGTGTTAAAGCCTCTGCTCTCCAAGGAGTCACCTACTCTCAAAGACTCTGCTGGTTGAACTCTTTTGCAAGCAAATTCATATGCCTGCGCACTTTTGCCACAAGCTTTAAAAAGACCACGATCGGCAAATTTAAACTTCAACTCAGTTTTGGATTTGTGTAGTTTGCACTTCAACTCACTTTTGGATTTGTGTAGTTTGCATTTCAACGCGGCTTTGGATTTGTGTAGTTTGCGTTTCAACGCGGCTTTGGCACCACGCATTCTGGCCCGCTTAGACTTTGTCGCAGCTCTTTCCTTTTCTATCATCTGAAGTATCGGTGAGCTTGACGAACTAAACTGACCTCCTTGTGAACGTGTTTCTGTAAAGTTCCGAATGCCTTTGGTGGCACCAGCTGAGGCATACTCAGAGCCTAAAGCAGCGTTGGCAAGACCAAGCGAAACATAGTTCCATCTGAAAGCAGATTTGAAAGCAAATTTGAAAGCCCCTTGAGAAGCAATTCCCGAAGTGATTGGAGTAAAGCTGGAGCTCAATTGAGCAATTCTGAGATTCGATTGAGTGATTCTGGAGCTGGATTGAGTAAGCTGAGGACTCCAAGAATTGGCTTCAATAGCCATTGGACGGGACGCAAAATTTTCTGCAGCGTTTGCATTCTCCAAAACGTCTTCTTTTGGCAAGCCATCTTTGTTCAGAAAAAACGATGCCCTGTTCTCAATGAAGTGTTGCTTGATAGTGTTAAAAGCGTTGCGCAAAGTGTTACGACAATTCCACTCTGTGTTTGGGATTTGGCTGCTGTTTGTTTGTGGAATAGCATTTTGAGATTTGTTAGACTGCATTTCGTGTTGATTGGCAGTAATAGACATTGATATTTTAGTAATCTCGATGTATGGTTTTTTGTACCTTTTCCTGTTCTAAATCATCAATAAAGCTAAACAAAAAGCTGTGAATAACCTTAGCATACAGAAAGGAAGTCCCCAAAATTACACAAGCCCCTTTAAACCTATAAACTTTAAAGCCAACCGCTTCCACTTATATTTTTGAACATTTAGGACTCTCCACCTTTGTGCTCAAAGATGACATTGGACACAAAAAGGATTAATCTTAACTCACCATCCGCACGTGATCCAAAAAATTCTAGCTTCCATGCTAAGAGCCACGTGACTGGTATTTCGAGCACTCAAACTAAACAAGCTGCTTTAGACCAACTAAATGTTGCTCCTGCACGACAGTTGCCAACAGGCAGCGAACACCACTGCATAGAGCACACAAGCAATCCTTAGAGTGGTGGTAACATACGTCCTAAAAAGCTTGCTCATCAATCATTCTCGAGTGTCTCATCGGTTCGAAATGTTTGCTTGCACTGGATATCTCTGTTTATTCTGACCATGATAGGTGTGAGCTGCAAAAGACTATTTGTATTCCTTTGTACTTGTGTCAATGGCTGTGTGTTTAGCGTTGGTTTTTCTCTCTACTTCCATCTTTATTTCACTGAACTCCGTGCTCTCTCAAGATTCAGGTTGGCTAATTGAGATGTGTAGTTCATTGTCTGGACGAAGAAACGAGATCTCGAAAACTCAGCACTGCCCTTCAATTCAAAAAAAAAAAGCGACGCAAATCAAATGYCAGAAGTAGCGCACTCAGGTGCCGATGATTGATTCTTCACGTGGTCTGGAGTTKTTGCTGTTTGCACGTGACATGGGYTAACGCGAGCTATAGGAAACTCCACGYTAACCRGGTTGCTCTGGTACACGTGYCGAGAGATCATCGAGTGACTATCATTCTGGATCAGTTGACTGGARCAGTTTTCCATTCATACCAGACTAGCAATGGCCATCAACTGGCAATTACTGGCGTTACATTGTGAGTTCACTACTACTTSTGTGATGGCTTTACTTCTCGTAAGTAATATYACAAATSAGAAGAGAAGAAAAGAGTAGATAGACGAGATCCATACGGACATACAGTATATAKCTAACACTATACACCCGAGACAATATAGAAAGGAGTAACCTTGGTGCTGTTGTGTTCTAATACGTCTGATCCGGTTACATTGCTATCACAYGAATACATCTGACTTGCAAGGAGTTATTGATAGACCGGCCAGTACAGCACAGGGAGAGTCTGACAGATGACTGGCCGTCGTTTGTACGTATGATATCACGTGCTTGTTTGACTCTTCACTTTTTCATTTCAGAATAGAACCTTGACAAATACATCTTGTGATTGTTAGTAAGCATTTGTTTTATACAGCAACAATTGCTTACTATTATACAGGGTAAACAAATACCTTATTTTGTTTTTTTTAAAGAAATTGGTTGCTCCAAACGTTGGGATATTTTGCCACATCATAGCAGTTTGTCAAAAATTAAAAATATTCTGACATGTGATGATTATTATCCACAAAATAATCACGAGATCAAGCTAACCATAGCTGATTTATATTTTTACGGTGATCATTTGTGRAGCCGACAATTGCAAAATACTTGGTAAACTATCCCGAAACAGGCTTGTTCGTGTAATAAAATAGCATGTTGCGGATATTTTCTTCCCACATGGCCTAAAGCAATGAAGAACAAAACCCAAATTTACCTATATGACTCGCAAGATATAAATATATTCATACATTTCTCCGACACTGTCAACTTGTTAAACTCGGCTTCACGTCCATAATATTCAGCGCCAAAGAAACGTCTGAAAGAGTACAAGTTGTAATATGTTTACCTTTTTAGTGGCTTTACAAAAAAAGAAAAAAACTTTTTTATTTCTTGGTTTTGCAATCCTTTTTTGTAACTCGTCACTAAAAAATGAGCATACGAACAAAACAAATTAAAAAAGCTGCAGAATTTTCTCTTTCGTAAGGTATCGTCGCTCATAGTTGCTGACTTAAAGCAGCTTCTGTAAAAATTCATGCCCTAGTTTTTTCACATCTTGCTCAATCAATTGCTGATTTAGTTCATAGTTTAAATTCAGAAAATCAACATCGTACGACGGAATTCTTATTTTCAATACATCATGACAATATTGTAACCATTTATGCGCCAGCAAGTTTTCATCTTTATACATCTGMAGATCTCCCGTTGACTTTTTTTTCCAATTCAGATTCTTATGCTGTAAAGATTTTCTACCTTGGGCCCATGTCTTTAAAACGTGTTCAATGTCGTTATTTTTATATTCTTTGTCCTTTCCACCAACATAGCCCGACTCCCCCAAAATGTTGAGTAAGAACAAGTAGTAATCTGCTTTCAAAAATGGATCAATGACGTTCCAACTCTCTTTCGACTCATTACAAAGGCTCATTGAGAGAGTCTTTGACGTGGAAAGTGTCTTAACAGGTTGTGAAATTCCTGGAGTATCAATCAAGTATATGCCGTTCTTGTAATTGCTAATTTTAATAATCTCGCTGACTTTAGTAGTAACTCCACTATAGTCGCCTGTTTTGCAAACATTTGCTTTGCCCTTTTTGTTCAAACTGTTTGATATGTAATGATTATTACCATTAAACTGTTTGACACTCATGTTGCTTCCTGGAGCTTCATCATTGTCAGTTTCGTTACTCTTGGCCATTTGTGTTGTTGTGGAGTCATTAGTCCTTGAAGGTCTGGTTGCGTAAAGTGTTCTCAAGCTGTTGATCAAAGTGGATTTTCCAACGTTGGGTATTCCACAAATCAGAATTCTATACCCAAGCGGTAGATAGCCTTTTTGTTGTGCCTCCAGTARATCGTATTTGTATTGCAAAATAGGCAAAAGTTTTTTGGATACAYGATTCARATTACGACAATCTAACACCATAAACGGCAATGGTGGTTCCGGTTTTTTGTTAAAACTTTTTGTAGTAACAGGTTGTTTTTGCTCTAATGGCGCCTCGTCTGAGAGTTTTTTATAGTTAGTTGCTTGCGGAGTATGAAGTTCGTGTAATTTTTGCAAAACTGTTTCGTACTTTTTGGGATCCTGCTTCAAGTAGTCTCCGTTAGTGTAAATAACCAATCTTTTATGACGACAYTTATGATGATCTAACAAAAACTCCAAAGCAGGATTACGTGAGCTTAGTGGGATTCTTAAATCACGGAGCTCAATAATAAGCGGAGTTTTCGGTATGAGTTGGGATAGCTTGTTCAGTGTTTTGAACTGGTGGCCTTTAAACTTGTTCAATAGAATGTTGTATGAAGGGAAGGTGTAGCGAGGAGTAAACATTCCTAGTTAGAAGAAAAAAAATATATGCAGGAGTGAGCAAGTAGCAGCGGGTAAAGCTATCTGTTCAAAGGTTGTTTGTGCTGGTTGATGATTTCACATGTTATCAGTTCTTGCAGCTCTTATTTTTGCCACTAAGAGCGTTTTCTTGACGCATCGCCTTTCAGTGTGAGAAATGATAAAGTGTTTCTTGTCCGAAACAATTTAATGATCCGAACTTCGTGGTCACGGTTGAGCATTTTCTTGTCAAATTCGGACAACCCGTATACCGGACAACTCAACTGTAACCCACATCCATATCATAATTCCTAGACAGAAATTATCATCAAACTATAACAACAGACCATTAACATCCGAAAGCTTTGATCACAACAAACCAAGCTGCTTGTTTACCAATTTAGATTATATTTAGACTGTTTTTGTTTGCTTTAGAGCTGGAGATCCCTGAGGTTTCTATTATTTGTCGTTCTCATGCATTAGACAAAAACCAACTGCTCTACGATCTTCACATATTGTAGACCATAGAAGGAAAATAGTAAATGGGCAAAAGCTAAAACAAATATTAAGATTAACACAGAATCTGGGAGAGTAAATATTTTTACTTTTCGTTGATGTTTTGTTTTGGAAACATGTCTATGCGCATACTTATTTGTACTCTAAAATTACTCGCATCAGCTCTGGTCTTCGAACATTGATTGTCGGAGTTTTTTGTTGCTTATAAAACTAAATGGACAGCTCTGGGCAAATTAATGTTAAAAGTTTTCAACACTTTTAGTGTAATTTATGCTACTTTGTTCGATCAAGGTCTTTGGGCATGGTGTACCAACAAGTAAGGAAGGCATTTTTTTCTGTGTCTGAAATAGCGCTACACATATAAATACTGTAATTTTTGATCAGCACTTTTGTTGAGAGTAACCAAGTTCCTTTGTTGTTGGTTTTTTTTCACTTCCACTGATGCTGAGGACTGTCTTGGCAAAAGGCGTGTTAGAGCGTTTSATTGAGTTGTATTCATTCAAATTCAAAAGTGTGAGAAAGCCACATGGTGAAAGTGGGTTGCCATGGTGACATTTGAGTGTCTCCGCTGTGATGCGTGGGCCAACGTGCAATTTTGAAAAGTSCCACTTACAAAGAGTTGGTGTACAAACTATGATGACTTCTGTTGGAAATTGCTCATTTGAAATRATGGTCCAATGACGTCATGAAATACACCACAAAMTGGGGTTTTCGGGTTKTACGKTTTTTGGTYAAGAGTTGGAAGYGTCATTGCTTGGCGACTCGATACTAAACTCAAAGGTTGAGAATAGTGAGGATGTGCTCTATGCAGCGCAATACTGCAAAAATAGTGAGATGAGCGTGGATTTCGGTATTAACAAGTTGTGCAAATTATGCCGTGTGAGTATGCGAGGTTTTGGGCTAGTGAGTACATTTGCCGTAGGTCTTTGGACTGCTAAAGTGAAAGAGAGTAAATGTGATGCGTGAAAAAGAGATGTAACACTTTGACGCTGTAAGAATTGAATAGTAAATCGGTGAGGGCAATTGGGTGCAGRTATAAGGATCGTGTCGCAAGTGCTAGAATTCCAAGGACGGGTGYGTCGGGAATAAAGTGTRACATTGWGCAGCTGTACAGACTGAAGCAAAAAAAAAAACAACGAGATGTAAYGTTGAGATGATGTGGGGAATGTGTTYTTGCGTTACTGTGTTATTGAGTTTGGGATGATAAGAAACGCAATAGTTAGCTTCATTTTAAGAAATGGTGAGCGTCCTCACAATTTRATAGTTAGCATTGTAACGGTGTAATAGTTAATAGCGTCCTCGCAATCTCATAGTTAGCATCTTTTTTTTTTGTTCTTTTGTTAAAATCCTTGTTTGCCTCGGTGTACCAAAGCTAAAAACCTTTTCGTCGTTGTCTTTGTCGTTGTCGTTGTTCCTGTCGTTGTTCCTGTCGTTGTTCCTGTCTTTGTTCTAGTCCCCGTGCTCGTTGTTGCATTTGTAGTAGCCTTGTGTAGACCACTGGTGTTTTTGTATTATGTTGTTCTGGCAGTTCTTGTTTTCACATGTTCAAAACATAGATTAAGCATTGAGACTTTTCTTCTGTTCTGCTTGCGCCACGTTGTCATTGTCACTATTCTGTCTTTCTCTTGCTCACCTCTTGTTATTGCCCAAACCCCCTCTCTTTTTTTTAGCRGACTGTACCGTCTTGCAATGATRGCTTCGTGAATATCAGTCTTTTCATCATCCTCGCTCCCACAAAAAGCTGTTTTCAARTCGTGCGTGCTCCCGCAATCTCTCCTTAAAATGGCAGCCACCTCATTCATCAACTCATCAATAGTCAAATCTTCGTCTAATACTTTTTGAGTAAGTGTATTGGAAAACTCGGGGATTTGTTTGCTTCTATCACCCGCAGTGTCTGKGCCACTTTCAATGRCATCTGTATTGTCGRCCTTGAGTTCATGGTCGTTGTGATTGTTACTGCATGTGTCACCGTCCTTGTACTTTCCGGCACCTCTAGCACATTTGTTGTACGTTCGCCTCCAAGTTTTCCTGCTAACACTTTGAAAGCCAACTTACCTCTATCCATTTCCAGCAGTGTGTCTCTATCGGAAGCTTCACTCTGTGGAGCGTGGTCCACTATTTGCTGATGCCCATTTTTACGSCCTTTGACTGTCACCAACGTTTGCGTATTTTCGTGGGCCTCAACCTCAGCTTCRTCAATGCCATGAKCCACTGCACATTTTTTCCCATTGTGCTTGTCACTTCTACTGCCGCAGTTGGTGATGTCCAAATGATTGTGTGTACGGTCTRTTCCGGAGCCGTGAAAAAAGAAACTGAAGAACAAACKTGTTTTAGTGCAGCTGGCAYAGTTTGCACGGTAAGGTAGAAGMTTACTATCGCATATTTTGAAATTAGAAGCACGTGTCCCTGTAGTTGCTAAACCGACAAAAGAAWTGTCCCTTCCAATGTAAACGACACTTTRGGCTYTCAAGGTTTCTGTCCTGGAGGCACACGCGGCCAAGGTTTCTTCCATTGTTTCGCACTCATCGCCTTTGGAATACGATTCTGGCCACCAACTCATGGCTTGAGCATGAGCGGACGATGGCAACATGGAGGCTAGTGCTGAAGTTTCAACTGCTAATCCGGCATCCAAAGCAGGTATGCGAGTGCAAACAAAGGGTGTGGAATTAGCAACCAGTTTTTCACCTTCGTTATGCAAGTTGTGATTGCTGATCTTGGCAGTCTTGGCCCTTGCATCACCTTTCATCTTGGAGTTTGTTGTATTAGCGTTTTTAGCAACGCGGACAATAGCCGCGCAAGGTCCTTGCTCAAAGGTGTTTTGCATTGGAGTGTCAGTTGACAAAGTTAGTTCTTGAATGAGTTAGTTCTTGAATGAGTTAGTTCTTGAATGAATTTGTTCATTATTGCGGGAAACATCTTGTTTTGACTTTTTTGGGTGGTTGTTTTTGTTTTTTTTGTACAAGCATAATGAGTACCTTTTGGATAAAAACACCAAAGCAGAAAATTCCAAGATCAAACCGTGAACTTTAATTTGAGGATAGTAAGGCAATGCGGCAACATGAGTTCCAAAAGTAGTTAAGCTAGCACCCAGCGAGCCGGAGCCCTGAGAACACAAACATGCCTTAATGAGAATGAGCCACCAAAACTGCACTGAAAAATAACCCCAAACGCAACTTTTAACGCCAAAAATATGCATGTTTTGCTTACATTACCGCCTTCTCCAAAAGCTAAAGTCATCTCCTTTTTTGTTTTTTGGCGGTTACAAAAAAACAAAACAATAGGCACACAAAGAAAAAAACGCTGTGATAAAGTGATCGCCGTGCAAGCAACGTGACCTGCACGCAAGCAACGTGACCTGCACGCAAGCAACGTGACCTGCACGCAAGCAACGTGACCTGCATGCAAGCAACGTGACCTGTGTGAATCTTGTACTCCTCATAATAAAGGTACATGTGTGCTCTTTTATGTCTGGAGAAGTAAATCGGAAACAAAAGATGGCATTTTGAGTTCAAGTGAATTAGAGTCTCGTCACAGCATTGGCTCAAATGAAAATGGAATGTGAAAAGCAGACTCAAAACTTTGCGCGCATAACTGTTGCAAACGGACAAAAATCTTTCAAACTGTTGTTAGCGTAAAGTCATCGCAAACTTTTAACGTCCTTCAGCTCTGCATAAACATGTACTCCCACTTTTGACAGTGTATCGATGAAGCCTTTTCTTTTTTAGTACRCATCTCACAGCACAGGCACTAATTGAAAGGTACACGCAAGTCCTCTAGAAATCTRCCAGTGTTACATTASCTTAAGCAGGCATGCAGCATGSTTCAATGGCGGATCCAGCTTCGGCACTCTTAAATTGAGAAAGCATTATTTTGGAGTTGCTTTAATGCGAMTGYACTATATTGAGTKRCTTTGTGCTGCTGSATGAGAATRATGAATYCGTAGGCTACCGGAAATAAGTCAGCGTCTACCAGAAATAAGTCAGCATCTCTCACAGGTMATGAGTTGAAAAATGCTATACTTTGCAACTCACATGGARAAAACTTAGAAAAGTATYTGCTTCATTGCTTTCATGTTCTTGAGTTGACAAAGATGTTTGTCCACTAGAGACCCGTTTATTCTCAACCATTTTTAGGACTGAGTTATTGAAAAGTCTAACTTCGGTCATTTCCCCCTGCTGTGCTTTTACTCAACTTCTTTGGATAAWAATTTTATAATCAGCATCACATGCGTGATACAAATAAATTTTAAATATGAGCTTATTATTCTTTCAGGTGACGGGCCCTAACTTGTTTATTCAGTATCTACAGGAGGGTTTTCCACTAGAATGTCACCTGACGTCTTGGTAGCATCGTTTCGGGAAAACATGTGCATGTGATTAGCGTTTAACTCCGAGACAATTTTTTTTTTAATCAAGTAAACAAGAAAAAACAAGGAAATAAAACAAAGAAAAAAAAGGCTTAGCTGTGATAATCATGCAGAGTAAAAGTCTAACAACAGAGTCCACACTTTCAATTAACTTGCTTCCTATTGTGTTTTTATTGTGGTTTTTTTTTTTAACTTTTCTTAGCATTTTATTTGTAGTTACAGATTTGATATTATGTTGTTGGCCACAGCACCGACAAGACGCGCACGTCACACACACACACACCTACACGGTTATGATTTCTGCCGGTGGAAAGATGGAAATTAAAATAAATAAATGTTATTCATCTGATGCATAATAAAGTTTTCTTGARGCTTGTAAACTACTTTGATTATAATCATAGTTTTGATTTAATATAATTACTATTTTGATCTCCGCTAAGCCTCGTTTTACTTTTTTTTTTTTTCATTACCACTAATTAATGTTTTGAGCGCTAATTGGGGGGGCAGCATTGGTGGCAATAATTGTTGCAGTATTGATTAGTACGACGAGGGTACATATCATCTTTAAGGGTTTTTTTCTTGTTTCATAACAAATAGCTGTGAGGGTTTTTAGTTTAGTTTTGTTTATTGAATATTGAATATTGAATATTGAGTTTTCAGTAAACCCGATGTAGAATCCAAATTACAGTCTAATTAAGTTACTTCAATGGTAATGACAATTAACTTTGCAATAAATAATAAAAAAATAAAAAAAAAGGCCAGGGAAGATGAATATAACATATCTAAACCAATGGGAAAGATAGAAGAAGCAAGAATGAATTAAGGTGTTTAAATCTGCTGCTGGTGGTCGATTTTTTGGGTATTTGTGATGAAATTTGAGAAAGAAAAATTCGACTGAAAACCAATATTTCAATAAACTAAGCTATCTTACAAAAACCTTGATCTTTGATTGTTAAGCACGCATAGCATAAGCATCATGGTATGAATTTAATAATTATAAAGCCATGAATGCTTTGTCTTAATTGTTTTTTTTTATTAATATAATTGATATTGTGGTTACTGTAGTTTTCGAATATTACTGATTATTAAAATTTCAAAAGAAGGCGTAAAATCTTTATGAAAAAAAAAAATTTAAAGGAAAAAAGCCATCCTAATTTCACAAAAAAGGCTAAGCAAAGTTAAGTTAGCTTGTTATTAGCACTTACTACTGAGACAGAGTAACGTTTATTAAATCAAGATTAAAGAAGAAGAAAAAGGTATTGGTAGCTCATACTAGACCCTTTGTACCACCTGCTAACGTTATTATTGTATTTGCATTAAACTTTCAAACCAATTTTGAACGCTATTTAATAACAAAAAGACAAATTAGCAGAGCAAAACATTAATTGGGGAATCGAAATCTTATATAAACATAAAACTAAAACCAAGGATTTGCTTTATTTGTTCTCTGATTGAATAACATTAGTAGAAAAAGAACAGAAAAAGAAAGCGAAAAGTAAAAAAAGATACAAAACAATGGGAGCTGATAGTACCAAAGACACTTTAAAAATACCTGTTTCCGTAACAGATGCAAACTCTGAATCTGGAATTGAAAGTGTTTCTAGTAACAACTCTTTTATCAGCACAGATGAAGCCAGAAATGAAACAAGATCTTTRATCCATAACCGTCACCATGATAATGATAATATCAGTGGGAACCAATTTAAACTGACTGTTGATCAGTTGAGTGAATTGCATGACCCAAAATCATTGCACGCATTCAACAACGTCTTTGACAACGACTACAACAATCTATTTAAATACTTGAAAACGGATGCGAAAAACGGTATTAATATTCCAAAGAGCAATGATGATGGCGATGATGATTACAATGACCAAGGTAATAATACTACAAACAGTAACCTTTCTGAGTTGGAAAAACAAAGACAACAAGTGTACGGAATCAACAAGTTGCCGGAAAAACAGTCAAAAACTATATGGCAGTTGCTTTGGGAAGGGCTACAAGACAGAACAATGATTATCTTGTCTGCTGCAGCTGTTGTTTCTTTGGCTTTAGGACTTTACGAAACGTTTGGACAACCACCGGAATACGACAACGAGGGTAAAGTCATTCCAAAAGTTGACTGGGTTGAAGGGGTAGCCATCTTGATTGCTATTCTTGTTGTGATATCAGTTGGTGCTGCAAATGATTATCAAAAAGAACAACAATTTAAAAAATTGAATTCAAAAAAACAAGACAGATCTATAACATTAATCAGAAACAATGGGGAAACTCATGTGGTGTCGATTTATGAAGTGATGGTTGGTGATGTAATCAGTTTGCAAACTGGGGAAATTGTGCCAGCAGATTGCATTTTGATCTCTGGGGAGTGTGAATGTGATGAAAGTGCATTGACCGGAGAATCAGATACCATTGAAAAATATCCTTTGAAAAAATGYCTTGACCATTTCAACAACGACATCCAAGACCAGTCTTTAGATATCACAAACATGGGGAACGAAAAAATCTTGGATCCAATGTTGATTTCAGGGTCAAAATTGCTAAGTGGATTGGGAACAGCTGTGGTCACTGCAGTTGGTGTCAACTCTGTGCATGGGAAAACAATGCAGGCTTTGAACGTCGACTCCGAAGTCACTCCTTTACAAAAAAGATTGGGGAAATTGGCAGACAACATTTCCTTGTTTGGGTGTTTGGCCTCTTTGGTTCTATTCATTGTTTTGTTTATTAGATTCTGTATCAACATCTCTCCACACCACATCTATCACGATTTGCCAAGCTCAGAAAAGGGTTCAAAATTTATGAACATCTTTATCGTTTCCATTGCTTTGATTGCCGTTGCTATTCCAGAAGGTTTACCCCTAGCAGTCACTTTGGCGTTGGCCTTTTCCACAACAAGAATGTCCAAAGACGGGAACTTGGTCAGAGTTTTAAGTTCTTGTGAAACAATGGGATCGGCAACTTGCATTTGCTCAGATAAAACAGGGACATTGACGGAAAATAGAATGACGGTGGTTAAAGGTTTTATTAACGGTGAAGAGTTTGACGACAATCACGATAATGCCATAGACAATAGTGATGATGAAAATGAAGAATCAGGAGAGGAAGCAGCTGCTATGAATCCCCAACAAAAGAAAAAAACTCAGACTTCTATATCGCTGAAGAAATCATGGTCAAAGGATTTGAGCAACGATTTGCTAACAAATATTGTTTTGAACTCAACGGCTTTTGAAAACAAGGACAAAGATGACACCGAAGAGAATGACAACTCAACAACCGAAAACCAAACAGAAAACCCATTTGATCACCAGTTGAAAAACAAGAAAAAACACAAAAAAAGAACATCATCCGAAGTTGTTGAAAATATGGTTAACTTGAATCCAGAACCTTACCTTGGTTCCAAAACTGAAACAGCATTGTTGAAATTTGCTGATAAAACATTGGACAAGAAACTGTTGCATACATACAGATCCACTCCAGAAGAGACGGAACTAGACGTGCAAGAAGTGGTGGAAACCATTCCCTTTGAAAGTTCAAGAAAATGGTCTGGTATCGTTGTTAAGTTGAAATCGCAAAGAGACATTTACAGACTATACGTGAAAGGTGCCTCTGAAATTGTTTTGAASGAGTGTGGATTTGTGGTCATTAACGAAGACATCATCCACCTTGACGATTTGCAATACAAAGACATGAGCGAGAAAATCACTTATTTGGCCAACCAGGCTTTGAGAACTATTTCTTTAGCACATAAAGACTACGACCTTTCTGAAATCTCTGACTCGTCATCGTGGCCTCCAAAATTTTTGCAAAACCCTAAAAATCCCTCAACTTGTGACCCAGATTTGCTACTAGACCCAAATTTCGATAGAACCAACTCGGATAATTCAGGAATGGTTTTGGATGCTATTGTAGGGGTACAAGATCCCTTGAGAGAAGGTGTGAGAAACTCTGTGGAACAATGTAGAAGAGCAGGTGTCACTGTCAGAATGGTTACTGGTGACAACTTGAACACTGCAAAGGCAATTGCTTTGAATGCAAGCATTTTGACCGAGGAACAATACGMTGATGAAAATTGYGCTATGGAAGGGCCTGTTTTCAGAAAATTATCACAAGAACAGAAACTTGAAGTTATTCCTAAGCTTAGAGTCTTGGCAAGATCGTCGCCAGAAGACAAAAGAGTTTTGGTTGATAATCTTCGCAAAATGAACGAAATTGTCGCCGTTACAGGAGATGGTACAAACGACGCACCAGCTCTTAAATTGGCAGACGTGGGGTTCTCTATGGGTATTGCCGGAACGGAAGTTGCCAGAGAAGCTTCAGACATCATTTTGATGACTGATAATTTTTCGGCTATTGTGAGTGCTATCAAGTGGGGTAGATGTGTTGCGATTTCCATCAAAAAGTTTGTTCAGTTTCAGCTAACTGTCAACTTTACTGCCGTTATTTTGACGTTTGTTTCTGCAGTGGCTTCGAAATCCGAAACATCGGTTTTGACAGCTGTGCAATTGTTATGGGTTAATTTGATYATGGATACTTTGGCTGCATTGGCATTGGCCACCGACAAACCTGATGATGCGATTTTGGATAGACAYCCAAAGGGAAGAGGTGCTCCGTTGATTTCCCCTGCCATGTGGAAAATGATTTTGATTCAATCCAGTGTACAAATTATCATCACTTTTGTCTTGCACTTTAGAGGCGAGGATTTCTTCTTCAACGGCCAAGCAACCGCTCACCAACAACAACAAATCAGCTCATTGACATTTAACGCTTTTGTTTGGTTGCAATTTTTCAATTTGATTGTCACCAGAAAATTTGATGAAGCGGATGGTATTGAGACAGTAAAAGGAAGATTYACTTTGAACAATCTAAATTTTTTCTCTCATTTTTTTAGCAACTACTATTTCATTGCTATTTTGCTTATTATTGGTGGATTCCAAGTTTTGATCATGTACGTTGGTGGTGCTGCCTTCTCTATTGCAAGACAAACCCCAGGGATGTGGGCCACGGCTATTCTTTGTGGTTTGGGCTCTTTGCTTGTAGGTGTTATTGTGAGATTAATCCCAGACCATTGGGTGACAAAATATTTTCCAACAAAGTTGGCCCATAAATTGGAATACTACGTATTTTTAGGGTTTTTGCATAAAAACAAAGAGCCACAGTTCGATTTGGAAAATTCTTCCGGAAACGATGGGCAACCTGAAAAGTAAAAGAAAAAACATGCTTACTGATTTTTATRTATGTAGTATATAATATGAAAAAAAAAAAAACGTGCTATTTTATATTCCTTTGAAATCAATCTCGAGTCAAAACAGTTTGCTTGCAAGTTTTGTGCTTTTGGCTTGTTAATATTTACTCTTGGGTCCCAGACCTCACCAAGTAATCGTTTACTTCTTTTTTCAAAGCTTGTGAAAATTCCATGTATACTGGATAAAACAAATCAAACCCCCTGAATAAATGTTTTAGCTCAATTAAGTGGCGAACCTGTTTRATAAACTCGGCCGACTCRTTCTCAGACCAAGTGGGCAACGATCTCAGGTCTCCAGTCAGCTGTTYCTGGTACGAAAGTAGATTTTCCTTAAAGTCCTGTACGCTTACCTGGTGTTGATCTTCTYTATTGATCGCTTCATTGATCTTGATAAAGCAGTCCARAACGTTGAGTAATCTTGTTTTGATGGTTTCCAAGCTCTTCAAATCTCCCAAAAAGTCMTTTTGCTTGTCCTTTGCAAGATCTCCATTATTTTGAGCAATTTGGGCTTCGAGTTTTTGYACTTCGCTGCCCAGTGACGATATAGAGCTGTTCAACGTTTCCAAATAAAATTCAATTTTGGTTTTTTTCGATCCTGATACAATTATATCGTTTATCGGATCTTCTAGGGTAGACACATTTCTTTCGTACTCTTTTGTGAAATTTGTTGTGTAAAAATCAAATTTTTTTATCAACGCATTGGTAATCGGCTGTAAGCTTTTCAAAGTTTGAATGGTGCTGAGAGACTGCTGACTTTCTCCCTCGCGGTCTAACCTAGATACGCTACTGGAGCTGAGCAGCATGTTCAGGTATGTTTGAGGTTCAAAATCTGCGTCAAAAAACATTTCAATCATGTCATCGTCAGTACCGTTGTGATTTTCGGTCATCGTTGTCTAAACTTCTCTGATGGATCAGCTCAAAGATGGGGCCACTTTGTGATTCTTCAATGTGTTTCAGCCAAAAAAAAAAAAACTTCAAGCAGGAAACAGTTGGTGAACTAACGTATTTTCAAGCCTTCATTACATTCAGATTTCCGCTCTAAGCGGGCTTCAATTATCTGCTCTTAGCCGGGTATTCTACTTCAATGCTCGTTGCCTGAAAATCATTACGGTTCATCAATACAGGATGACAATTATTGAAGTGCTTGAGATTTTRGTGTTTCAATGAAGCTATAAAGAGTATTCTCGAAACAAATCATCGTTTCCAGCTACGTAAACTTTTTTGGTTTGGGAGTCTAATTTATAATCACTGATTGATTTTGAATCACACACAAGATATCTGGCATCAGAGGCATCATTTTGCAAATTTATTATCACGTTCGCGTCAAATTGCGAGCTTACRAATAACTGGTTTTTGTCAACAGCCAATCTGGTTATCTCAGATCCTTTTTGGAAAGTGTACATTTTCACAAGTTCGCAATTGACGCTCAAAATTTTCGAAAAGTCTGTGGTATTCGTGCAGTTTCCTCTCTTTTGCACAAAAATGGCCCAGTGACAGATGGTCCCATCAGAGTAACCAGTAATCAAACTTTTAGATTCCGCGTCAAAACACATCGCGGTGCATGCAACAGTCTTGTCAAAGGGACTCTTCATTTCCATTATTTGTGTTTTTGTAAAAATATCAAAGCAAGCAATATGGCCTGACTCATATGCAGCAAAAACAGCGCAGCCTTTTGTGTTAAATTCCAATGAAGAAGTGCTTGTTTCTAAAGACTCATAAACATCGTCATGTTTACCGCTTGAGAAAAAATCGAGCAGCTGCGACACTGCAATGGCGACTACTGGATTATAAAAATGCCCACTTTTCTTTGTAAACGTATGCACACACAGCCCTGAACCGCATTCCCATAACTTGACAGTCCCATCATCAGCGCATGACAAAAAGTTTCTCCCATTCGCAATAAGAGCCAAATCTCTAACAGGCTCTGAATGGCCAAAAAAACCTCTTGGATTTGAATAATCGTGCTCCAGCGAAAACAACTGAATACTTCTGTCAGTTGAAGACGTAAGCATAACTTTGTCACTTGGAAAAATATAGATTTTGGTTATCAGACCTGCGTGAGCTTTTAAGGTCTTTATAATGCTGTACTTGTGTCCAGACGCATCTGGCCTCACTAGAATTTTCACAAAACCATCAAAATCACCAAGAACAACTTTTTCCCCTGTAGAAGTCGCATCCACCGCCGTGTATCTGTTTGATTCTCCGGTTTGCAACTCAAGATTATTGAGATCATCGCTCCTCGCATCAACGATCTCCACTACTTCTGGACATTTGAAAGTGGCAGTGATATTTTGTTCACTATTTTTATATGTATATCGGCGACCTGGATCTGCATGATCCTCTTTCAAAAAAGAGTTCTTGTATTTCAAACTTATAAACTCCGGTTCCGCATCAAGAGAAACTGGCTTGCATACTTTTATTTTGTCTTCAAAAATAATGTTATCTGCATCACTTTGCACATTCACATAAACAGTCTGGTCAGCACCCTCATCATTGCTCCGGTCTTCGTTTTTCACCTCAGCAATGGTTTCCTGGAAATCAGGTTGTATTTCGACATAAGGTATTTGCACATTTGTTGTATCTTCTTGCGTCATGGTCTCAATAAAAAAAGCATGCAAAGATGGTAGCAAAAAAAGTCTTGAAATTTTCAAACCCAAGTTCCTCACTTTGACTCTTTATTTCAGAAAGTTTTTTGTTATCAGTCTCGAATCTACCACCCTCTCTCTCTTTCTATATATATTTTCAGTGGCAAGTGTGACTACTCTTGAAAGATCATATGTCAGTTGCTTTCATCGGGATGAGCTCGAAAAGGGAGGCAA
>LPNM01000003.1:661844-702994 GCA_001747045.1 Hanseniaspora osmophila | reverse complement strand
AAAAAAAAAAAAAATTTGTCAGATTTTAGACTAAGTTTTGTTGTCCAGTTCAATAACGGCGATGAGTTCAATGCACATGTCCCAGGAAAAAAGCAAAACACGACTACAGTCACTGGCTTTCCACTAAGCAGAGGAGATTATTCCAAGAATGTCACACAGCGACTCTGATGACGAACTAACGCTTTCAGCAGCTACTTTGGCAGCATTACAGGAGTTTAGAAACGAGGAAACGCAACGTCAGGAGGAATTTGCAAAATTGGCCAATGCCGCAGAAGAAGACTTTGAAAGCACCAAGCACAAAGGGATCCATCTTTTCAAAGAAGACTGGCAGCTTTCACAGTTTTGGTACAGCGATGAGACTGCGGATACTCTTGCAGATGCCTTGTTGGAGGGAGCCGACGAAAACACCGTTATTGCTATTGTCAGTGCTCCTTCCGTTTATGCAGCCATTAAAAAGAGAGATGAAAAAACGTTGCCAACTGAACACATCTACTTGCTTGAGTTCGACAAAAGATTTGAAGTTTTGGCAGGGTCTGACCATTTTTTTTTCTACGATTTTGCTGATCCTACAAACSTCAGCGACAAATTGAAGGGAAAGGTTCACAGGCTTTTGATCGATCCGCCCTTTTTGAACGAAAACTGTCAAACTAAGTCGTCCATCACGGCAAAAAGTCTATTGGTTTCTGATAAAAGTGCCAAAACCAAAGACAACATTCTTCAGTACAGACTTATTTCTTGCACTGGTGAGAGAATGAAAGATGTGATCAAAAAAGTATATCCTRACACTCACATAACGTCTTTTTTCCCTGAACACGCAAATGGGTTGAGTAATGAGTTCAGATGCTATGCGTCCTTCGAGTGGAGCAAGTGGAAATTTGCGAACTAGGTCGCCTGATATGTAGCTGCATATAACATTTTAAAGAGCACCGTATTTCATTATTTTTTCAGATCCCTTGTTTTTATTTGTTGCCGACAGACTGACGTAAAGCTCGACTCCTGTRTCTTTTCCATGTCTGGTTAGACCAAGTCCTATGTAAGCGTTGCTTGGCAGATGTGCAGACTGTATCTACCCGAGTGCTGGCACACATGTTTTCCTTCAAGCAGTATACAAACACCCTGGAGAAATTTTATTAACCGTGCCAATTTTTTTTTTTTGCATTAGTAACCAAAGCGATGCGGTTAAGCTTTATCAAAGAACTAACATGAAAACAACCACGTTTCTAAAAGCGGTAAGATGGTACAAAAAAAATGGGATTTTTGTGAAAAAAAACCAACGTGCAACTCAAACCACAAGCAGAGTGAAGGCTGTGAAAGTAGAATAAACGAGAAGAACATATAGCAAAGTTGGATATCTCAGCACTTTCAAAAAAAAGAAAGTCTCATTTTTTTTATGTTTTTACCACTTTTCGCATAGACAAAAAGATCTTAGCATTTCGTCAAATGTCCTTCTTTCAAAGCAAGATGTAGAAAAATGTCAACAGAAGGCTGTGCATGTTTGCGCTTGGTAACACTTTGCTTTTGGTGAACTATGGAAAAACTTTTAAATTATTTCTTCACGCAGGGCGGAGGAAATTTTTTAGCACTTTTGTCTGTTGCTGGTGAAAGCTCAACAAGTTCTGGGTTTATATGTGTCTTTTTTTGTTAACACATATAACCAATACACTGAGAATTTAGGTAACTATAATAGTCTAATATTATGCATTTACTCCAAAAAGCATGCATTTCTGGAGCAGCTTTATATACCAATGGCTGTGAAAAAATTAGGCGCTGAGCTTTTAAAGTAAAACGATTCTTGTGGAAAACAAAAAARAACACCCAAACCGAACTAATTTTTACCGAGAAAAATTAAACCTATAGATTCGGTCTAACATTTTATTAGTCCGAAAACCGTACCTAACATCATTTTAAGTCACATGCCTCTTATAAAATTAAAACATTTMCATTTRTTTTTTAAATATTTTTATAAAGCTGCTTGTTTAATATTATAAATATTATGTTTATAACATATAAAACATTTACTTGTTTAAATTTATTTGTTATGTTTTAAAAGTCCGAAAATATTTTTTATGTTGGAAAAGCGGAGGTTTATCTCAAGCAAAAAGATAGTGGGGAGGTGTGGATGTTTAAAAAAACAGTTTAACCAGATCAGCCTTAAGGTGTGTGGATGTTCCATAAACAAATATTTTCAAGCAGCCTAAATTGTCAATGTATGGGTGTAAGTCATGTGGATTATTCAACATTTTTTTTATTTTTTTTTATCAATTTTTTAATTCCAGCTTTCATTTTTCAAGTTCATTAGCATGAAAGAAATTGAGGCATCTCTCAAATAAGTCTTATATATCAAAGTAGTGCGTATTAAGATCAAGGAAACATAGTTTAATCTAAGGACTAAAGCAAATGTTACAGCCAATGAGCGTAGTGTTGTCCATGATGTGTTGAAATGATATGGGTTATGTAAGCCCCCATGTGATAGATGTTTTGCAGAGTTTTCTTAAAGTTTTCTTAAAGTTTTGAAAAGATCTGTGGTTTGGTTATAGACGAAAGCTCTTAAACACTAGATTATGTATGTGTGACATGAATATACTTCCTAGATGATCAAGTTGGAGTTGAGTTTCGAATAGCTGTTGATTTCATMCTAGGAACGTCCTAATTTAGGTTGGCGGTAAAATTATCATYCTGGGCAATATTTTTTTTTGTTTGAAATCTATATACTCAGACCTTTATCGCTAATGAATTAATAAGAAAACTTTTGAGAAGCGGCAGCATGACGTATTCTTTAGCGCTTACCATCCTTCGAACGGATCTGCCATTTTTGCATCCCACAATAAAACCGGTACCTGCCAGTCAATAATACACAATTTACTGCTGAAAGACTTCAAACATGAGCCGGAAAAAACGGGTTATTAGATTAGCATTGAACAGAAAATAATACAGAAACTGAAAAGAAGAGTAARGAGAGCGAAAWTGCTTTAGCTTGGGAACAGCGGTTCATCTTATATTTTTGAATAGCATATCTAAGGTACAGAGKTACCTTGTGGGAAAAAACATAGCGCTTAARTAGCAAAKATTTTTGTTTTMCCTTCATGGCAACCCTTACTGCCAGCAATCTGGATGAAGAAGAGTGTATTTTGGATGAGCCATYAAAAGACAGGAACGTTTTTATTTACACAACCCGGCCGTTGTTTGGTTCTCTCTYTTTTTTTTKTTTTTGGTTCGTTTATTTTTTTGCGCCGTTGTTGCAAGCAGTAATAGTGTAGCGTGAGATCTTTTTTTTTTCCTTCCCGCCCTCGTTTATTCAAAAATTTGGATATCAGGCCATGGTACATTTAAAGGATGCTTTTTGGAGACTAGAGAATAACCACACTATCAGAGCTACTCCAAATCCTCAACAAYAAAAGGTGTTAAAGAACAAAGAAACATAATGGAAAGCGTGCTATTAATTGGTGGGTCAGGCTTCCTRGGGCTTCATTTGATCCAGCAATTCTACGAGGTGTCACCAAGACCAAAAATCAGCGTTTTTGACGTGCGTCCTTTGCCAGAAAAGCTAAGTAAACAGTTTTCGTTTGATCCAAAAGAAATTGGGTTTTTTAAAGGTGACTTGACTTCTTCAGCAGACGTTTCACAAGCCATCAAAGAGAGCGGTGCAAATGTCGTTGTTCATTCAGCGTCCCCGATGCATGGTAATGCCCAAGAAGTCTATGAAAAGGTGAATGTGGAGGGCACACGCAACGTGCTTGACGTAGCCAAAAGTTGCGGTGTAAAAGCATTTGTCTACACTTCGTCCGCAGGTGTTATTTTCAATGGGCAGGATATCCACAATGCCGATGAGACCTGGCCAATACCCGAGATTCCTATGGATGGTTACAACGAGACCAAGGCAATTGCAGAAGAGATGGTTTTGAAGGCTAACGATTCTGCAAACGAATTTTTGACCATTGCTTTACGTCCAGCAGGAATCTTTGGCCCTGGTGACCGTCAATTGGTCCCGGGTTTGAGATCTGTGGCTAAGTTGGGCCAGTCCAAATTTCAGTTAGGTGACAACAACAATCTGTTTGACTGGACGTATGCTGGGAATGTTGCAGATGCGCATGTTTTGGCTGCGAAGAAGTTGATGGAAGCGGGTGACTCTGCGTCGGTTGCAGGAGAAACATTTTTTATTACTAACGACACCCCGACCTACTTTTGGGCATTGGCTCGTACTGTTTGGAAAGCAGATGGCCACGTTGATAAGAAAAATATTGTTCTTTCAAAACCTGTAGCAATTTTTGCAGGGTATTTGTCAGAGTTTTTTTCCAAAATTTTGAAAAAAGAACCGGGATTGACCCCATTCAGGGTCAAGATTGTGTGCGCCTACCGTTACCATAACATTGACAAAGCGAAAAAACTATTAGGGTATAGTCCTAAAGTTGATATTGAAGAAGGGATTCGCAGAACCCTGCTTTGGATGGATGAAGGGTTATGATAATGGGATTTCTCACAACATGATCTTTATAAACTTTGTTATTTTGGTACTGAAATTATATATCAGGAGCAAAAAAAAAAAAAAAGAGTGTCATGGATACTCTGGTTTTAGCTTTTGCAGAATTTTGGCATGAAACTCAATCAAGACTTTTTTTTCTTTCAAGTGTAAGCGTGCTATGTAGATCTTCTTAATCGTGTTAAACTCACTTATTGARCGTGCACTGTAGGCAGCATTTTGCTGTGATTACTTCTTGTGAATATTCTGGGTCCCTCGAGGCAGATGACAGGCATTTTGAGCAATAGCTGTGACCGCAGCTAAACACAGTAGTTGCCGTGTTTTTTTCCTCACTGGTTGAGGCAAACGAGCCGTATATTTTTGCTCCACAAAGTTTGCATTCCTGGTTCAAAACGAGCCAGCCTTTGGAACGGCTGGATAGGTACGTTGTGATCAAGCCGGACGATTCTCTGTTGAAAATTTTCAAAATCAGCTCGGCGGTAGCTTTTTCTATTTCATATGTTTGGAAAAGCCGCCCCAAAAGCTCTTCTGATGCGTTGACCCTGGAGAGAATCAATGCACCGTCCTCGAAGACACGCGTTAAAACTGTCAGCACAGAAATGCCTTCACTAGAACCATGCTCCAAAGTTAATGTAACAATGCATTTCTCCACCATCACAGAGCAAATTTGCCTTGCACCGCTATCGGGGCTGCTTTGGAAAATAAGGAAAAGTTCGCGGAAAAGCTGGCACCACAAATCTAAAGACTCGGCCTTTCTGCAAATGTCCAACCCAATGTCTGTTAGTTCAGCCAGCGTAGCAACATGCGGAGGTCTCTCGGACACAGAAGCTTGGAGAGCCTCAAGCAGTTGTTTCATTCCCTCGGAGAAGAAACTGTTCTTGAAGAGAAATTTCAGCAAGATAAGCGAGTGGCCAGCCGAAGTCAGCACCTTTATTGTGTTGGCAACATTTGACGGAGTAGGCTCTATAGCGTTCAGCACATCTTCCAGTTCGCTATCTCCGTTTTTCTTGCTGGCCAAGAGCTCAAAATATGCAAACAATATATCATTGGGCAGCCCTTTTTCCTGGCCAATTGAAAGTCGRAATACCTCCTGTAAGTATGCACTTTTTAGGTTGTTTGAGTCTTGACTCAAGCATAGAACGCACGAATGCAAGTCCGGGAAGGCTTTGTTGACTATCTGGGCTGCTTGTTTGGGGCCCGTTTTAATTGTGGCTTCAAAGTTATCTTTCAAAAGTGTTTCCAAGTCGGTTAGGGCAATCACATCGTTTTTGTAGTACTCTAAAGCTCGGGCGAGAATTGCGCTGACGTTTTTCTGCTGAACATGAAATTTGAAAAGTATGGCCAGCCCCTCTATAAAATCGTTTTCCTCAAAATAAATTTCAACCAACGTGTCGTAAAACCCATTTTGCAACAGAAGGTCCCGATACTTTGCGAAAGGAAACCTTCTTCTCTTATCCTTGACCAATTGCTTCATCGATATTTCCGAATAGTTTTTCCACAAGCTGTCCTGGCATAAAAGTTTGAATATAGTGTTCATCGCTTTTGTTGATAGAAACACAAATTGCTCGTATGTAGAATAAGACCGARCGATAAAGATCACCATAAGCTTCGTGTCTTYCTGGCTCAARRAGCAGTCTGCGYCTCCTTTGATGATATCCAGYAGCAGATCAATTATATACTGCCGGTTCACCGCAAAAACTTTATCTAAAACCAGATCAGAACGCGTGCTATTGAAAAAAGAGTCTTGGAAACATTGGTCGAGCCACGATAAGCACTGTTTGCAGTCGTGGGCCAACAGCAACCTGAAATATGGAAATGCAGGTTCCTGCTCTGCCACTTTGACTGTCCGTATTTTGATGCCGCTGTTTTCAGGCCAAGTGAATACAGAAGCACTGAACACAAATTCCAACATCGCCATTTTGATTCGAGCAGATTGTGTTTCGTGCGCCATGTGTTTTTCCGTAGGATACACTTTCCCCTTCATCAGAGAAGCGAGGTACGGAAAGACCATTGCCTTTATATCCTCTTGTGGTGCACTGGCAAACAGCACGGAACCTTCGGGATCACCCGAGATGGCGTGAACCATGTCAACAAGGGGTGTGATGTAGTCTTTGAAAACGGAGTTCCACATGAAAACAAGTACTTCGTATAAACCAAGCGCACTTAGTGAGCGAATAAGCTTGTCAACGTCATAGCAGGCAGGACTCAAGTTGAATGCGATATGAGTTAGTGCATCCTTTTCGGCGTTTTTCGTACAATACTCTGTTAAGCCTTGAACAAGTTCCGGCGGAAAAAACAGAAAACTGGACACACTGTTTCCAGATATCAGCTCCAAGCATGCACGGTAAAACAGGTTTTTGAAATCGGTGCTCATTTTGGATTCGTTTACAATCCGAGACATTTTCATGGCGGAACCATAAAACCTGCGATCGAGGGACACAGCCTGTTTAAAAAAAACTGCTAGTTTAGACCAATCTGGTTCCACCCCTGAGGCCTTGTTGAAATACTTGATGCTTGCTAAAAGTAATGAATCAAATGTTTCTGCCAATTCAGTGTTACGTTTGACAAGGTCTTCGCGTAGGTTCAACAAAACACAAACCGAATCGTTTTCCCTTTGTGAAAGCTTGAATAGAAAATCCATGGCTGCAACTGGGTCCGAAGACTGCAAGTACTGCATGATTATAGTRGTCCACGAAGAAAATTTGCCCATTTTCAACCCTGACCTGGTCAGTATTGCTAGCTGTGAACAGGTGCAAGCCATAGATCGYCTCACAGGGCTAATTGCAGTCGTTGTTGAGATGTCGAGTTTGGTCACCACAGATGTTGTGTGCTCGTTCACAAATATATCAATTATTAGCACCCTTCCGGAAGCTGTTAGAACTGTCACCAAAAATTTGTTTATTGGGGTAATTTTGATGATAGGTTCACCACAGCTGAGCGATCTTTCAATTATCAGCTCGTACTTTTCTGGTTTTGTTTGGTCAAAGCTGTAATAGTAGAGCACGTTGTCCCGRCTAAAGTACAAGGAACTGCCGCCATCAAACAGATTCCAAGCCAAACTGCCCACAAAAGAAGAGGGGCTTTTAAATGTTTTGACAAAGAGCACACCTGTCTGTGAGTTGATCGAGAATATTTGAACAGACTTGGACTTCAAAACACCAAGTATGTGATGATTTGCAGAGGTGGGAGCGGCCAAGGGCTCCAKCATCACTCTATTGCCTCCATTCTGTTGAATTGGAAGAAGTAGCATCGGCATGTCTATGCTTTCGAGCGACAAGTTTTCGTTTGCCCAAATTTTTGACTTCCCAAGACGATGGTAAGTTACCTTGCTATCACCAAGTTTGTCTACTGCACACACTGCAAGAGCATTGTTTTTCTCCGCTATGAAWCCAAGATTCTCTACTTCGCACCCAGAGTGATAATCAATATGAAACAATGTAGGTATGCATTCRTTACCATTTTCGTCGGAAACTTTTGGCTTGTTCAAATCCCAAAGTAGTATATCCCCCGACATACAAGAGGCAGCAAGGTGTGTGCCGTCGTATGAAACCACAATTTTGGTCAACGAGCTTCGAAAATCGGGGTCTTCTGGGGCCAAAACATGCATTACAAACTGATTATAGTTGTAAATTAATACGTGAGCTTTCGATGTGCCAATGGCAATATAGTTTTCTGACAAGTGCAAAACAGAAGGTGGTGGAAAATCTAGCATCTTGTACATATTCTCGTATATTCTATTGTACTCGGTCCATTTGATAAAGGAAGCCTGATTTGGGATTATGGCAGACTGGTCGACAACGTCGACAGCCGTTTCAGATAGTCCAACACTGGTTGAAGCACCCAAGTTGCTCTGCGCCAAAGTCGGAGATGTTGGTTGTAGTAAAGACCTGTTTGGTTTGTTGTTCTTTGACCAAGATGAATCGAGTGAAGCGTTGAACAACAGTGGTTCAGCATCTGAGCATGCTTGGTCTTCTTTTGTCGGATACTCTGTCATTTCATGGATATGTTTATTTCTTAATCTTGTTCTATTCGATGCTGTTATTATCTACTAAGCGGGGCATTTGAACCGTTGCTTGCGTTTTAGAATGAACACAGTTTTTTTTTAGGGTGGCAGAGTTGCAAGATCTAAGGACAAACATTTGCTTCCTGGAAAAGGGCAGGGTTGGCGATAGACAAACAGCATAGGCCACGTGTCACATGACCCATATCTATTGCAATTTGCTTGTAAAAGCAGAGGTGAGGGACGTGGTGAAAGTTCACRATGAACRACAAGGYTTTTCACAGAATGGTAAAAGGTTAGGAGATTGGTCCTACATTTGTTACAGTTACTTATGTACAGACTAAGACTACAAACAAAAGTTTTAGAGAAACATCACGGTCACTCGACATGGTATGAACTGGAAAAAAAAAACAAAAAAAAAAAAAAAAACACAAAAGTAATTTCATGACAAATCCATGAACTTTCTGCCCAACACGTATGGACATACATTTTATTGTGCGTTTCGCAGCTGAACAATTTTGTCGTACTCCAAGGGTATACTGATGATTTTGGTGTTTATGGCATTCCCTCTCACATCAAATGATTCGCATGTAACCAAATCCAAGTCTTTTTCTTCTAGCTTATTTCTGTCGTTTCTTTCGAGCTCCTCATCATACTCRTCAAACTCGTCTTCTTTCTCCATGTATTTGACATTTTCATCAACCTCTTCAAAATCAGGAGCCAACGCACTCCATTTYGGAGGAACAACAATGCTCCAATTGTATACGTTCCCAGTTTCCAACCCATTACTAACAATATCCATGGTGTGATAGTTCCAATCAATGTTCAATAATTCTTCTCCGGCATCTTCAAGTACGCGCACTAGAAACCCACTACTGGTTTCCCAAAGGTAAATATCATGTGCCGATGACCCATGTGTAGATGCCACCAAATATTCTCCATATTTGGGACTCAAGCTGATGCTGTTCCACTGCAACTTGTTGATTACGTCTTGGTATTTGTGCTGAAAGTGTAGSGCAATTTTAGCATTCGACAGGCTTTGTGTGTTTCCAGTTTCCTTTTCAGTATTGTAATCGTTTTGATTTTCAAATGATAAAGCATATTGTCTAATCGTTCTATCTGCTCCATTCAAACATAGCAAATTTCCGGCTTCCGACAATATGATGTTTTTGATGGATGATGACGTGATCTTGATGCTTTCTARAAAAACAATTCTGTTCATTCCAACCATTTCGTAAATGGTCAACCATCCCTTTGTTGTTCCAACTAGAATAATGTTTTTTTGCAAAACTTTTTCAAACCCTCTTTCTGCGTTCACTTCTTCATTGCGTTTTTCCACGTTATTCGGCACAGCACCACTCGCGGTTGAAGCTAGTAATTCATCATTGCTGTGAGGTTTCTCCTCCAAGGAAGAAGCATACTGTGTGTTTCCTTCAAACACAAAATTGCTGATGGAGTTCCCGTATTTCTTGCAGTCGTCATACACCAAAGTGGCATTTCGTTCACGATCAACAATTGGGCAAACGACTTCAGTGCTAAAATCTATGATAAAAGGCAAAGCGTTGGTAGATACACAAACAACACACTGTGTATCTCCTGGTAAAAAACTTGCACTCCACACAAAAGTATCAAACGTGAAGCTTTTGCATTGGTGAAAATTGCCCGTGTGTGTCACTGACGCGTCATTAGTATGAAGTAGATCCCACAACTTCACCGTGCAATCTCTAGACGATGTGAGCAAAAACCGTCCATTTGAAGACCATTGGATTGATTGAATGGCCTGGGTGTGTCCAACTGAAGCGTGTGTCCCGTTGAACATTTCCAGCTGTGGTTCGTGATGACCATTGCTTTTTTGACGTTGAGAGCCTAGAATCCTGATTGGTTTCAAAGTATCCATGTCGTATATGATTAGCGTCCCATCAACACATCCAACGGCCAAATAGTCTCCATTGGGACTGAATTTCTGGATGACCGTGTACAATGGTGTTTCCAAAATGTTTGCCAAGTTTTCTGGGTACTCTTTCAACACAGAAAATGGGTCCTGTAACAAAAGGTTCATTATTTTTTTCAGCAGCTGAGTTGGCTATCAGTTCTTTCTATAATATATTGGTCGATGGTGCCAAAAAAAAAAAAAGCAATTTGATTCCCGTCTCTACCGCTATTTTTTTTTTTTTTTGCACTGGTGAACTGCGGTTGATCTTTTCTTATTTCTCCATAATTGCAAATGTTCTTTTCCATAAAGCTGTTAATGGTAATTTGAGTCTCATCAGCGCTTCTAATTTTGTAAAACAGACAAGGTTCATTTACTTTACTTTGACCGGGTCAAAATAGTGGGAAAAAAAAAGTTAGGTCTCTGGACTTTTACGGGATAATGTCTTTTGTTTATAGTTGTAGAATTTTTTTTAGCAAGAAAGAGAACAGAAAAAACCAAAAAAAATATTCTGAAACAACACATTGGAAAAATAACAGCAAGATCATGTTTTTTTTTTTTTTTTTCCTCTCTCCACAAAGATTTTTCAATTGATCAAATACAATGCATAAAAGATTGTCAATTGAAGAGTGGAAAGAAACTTTCAAAAGACCAAAGAAACCCACAGATCCAAACGAACAGAGTTCCAACTACAGGTCAGATCATCCTTCCTGTTTTCTACCCCTCTCTCTCTCTCTCTATCGCTCTATCGCTCTTTCATTCATTCATTTTTATTTTTTTAACCTTTTTCCTAGTGAGATCAATCAAAACAAATCAAAACACAAAATGAAACTAGCATCTAATTTGGCATCAGCAGCTTTTCTTTTGATCTTCATGTGTTTTTTCCAAAACACCAATGCCTTTTATGTGTTCATGACCGGTGGGGAAAGAAAATGTTTCAGCAAAGAATTGAGCAAAGACACTTTGTTGAACGGTAAATACATATTACAAGCATACGATGCTGCAATTGACGGCTACAGAGACGCCTCGGYCAATGAACTGGGGATCATGCTAGACGTTGAAGAAGTTTTTGACGACAACCACAGGGTCGTGCACCAAAAAGGTGCGGCAAGCGGGGAGTTCACTTTTGTTGCTTTGGAATCCGGTGAACATAAAATCTGCTTTCAAGCCCAATCCTCTGGGTGGATTGCAAAAGTCAARACCAAACTTGATGTGAGCTTTGAAGTTGGATCTGATATCAAGCAGTTGGATTCGAAACTTAAAGGGACACAAAAAACTTTGCAAAACAAAGTGAACATTTTGCATGCCAAAGTCAGTGAAATCAAGAGGGAGCAAGCATTGGTCAGAGAAAGAGAAGCTACCTTCAGAGATATTTCTGAGTCAGTGAATAGCAACGTTATGTTTTGGTTTGTCATCCAAATCATTGTCTTGGGGCTGACTTGCTTCTGGCAGTTAAAACATTTGAAGGGTTTCTTTGTCAAACAAAAAATTCTATGAGAATTGGRAAAAGGTGTGTATCTTATATATTTTCCAATTGAGCAGGAATTAGCTCTTGAATTTATAAAAAAAAAAAAAAACAAAAAAAAACCAACAACATTATAGATTAGTATGTATTRCTAGMTTTTAATATGTGGCAGTGTTCTGATCCAGCATGACACACCAAGGACTAAGCTTAGTTGATTGAATCTTTGAAACATGCCAATGTGCAGTGTTCATGTCACGTGCGGTGGATTATTATTATTATATTTTTTTTCGCTGTGTAAAAATTTCGTTTGGTCCCATTTGTTTTGTTTRATATTATTTTGATTATTTTCCTCTCGCTAGTTTCCTCACGATGCCATTGCTTTCAAGGCAATGTGCAATGTATGCTGGAATTCCGTAGGAGTAACAAGATCTTTTTATCTTGAAATATGTTATTCTGATTATGATATATTTTCAAATCTTGACAAACGTTTGGGTATTCTGTGTTTTCACGGTGACAAAACAACTATAAAATAAGCAAAGCGCATACGACTGACTTAACATTGAGCTAAATTCACTCTTTTTCGTTCAAAGATATTAAAGTCTCACATATACACACACACACACACACACACAAGAAACATCGATCCAGGGATTAGTTTTTGCGTAACACATCTACTASGGAAGGATGAGCGAGCAAAAAAACAACTATAAAAGAAGGCAAGTGAATCCCTTTTTGGTCAACACACCGGACCCGTCGCCACAAAAACCTGGATTAACACCTACAAATTCAAATGCTGCAAGCGGTATAAAGCGCACCAATACCGACAGCTGCTATGGGAGTCCTTTGAAATCTTTTCAGCAAAAAGAAACTACAGTACACCACCAGTACACGAACTCGCCGTTACTTGGCTCTCCTCTGAAAAAATCAAAATCAGGATCTGCCTCGAACTCTCCCTTTACCGATAGGCTTYTGCCCAGAAGGACCGATGTGGATTTGCAATCGCTCAAATATCTTGATGGACAAAGAAAGTCGAAYCAACTGAGATTTGAAAACTCAGGTTCTCCAGTAGGTAGACCTTCAAACGCTAATCGTACCGGATTAGCAGAACAAGACACTGAAATTACCGTTGATTCGGAAAATCAACTAGAACTACAAAAACTTAAACAGGCAGACCAATTGTACGACATCATTTTGAAAAACGAGTTGTTTGGAGACAAATTGGAAGGTCTAACGGGCGGCAGCAACTCAAAATACGAAAACACAAAAAAGACGCAGGGTACTTTGGACATTATTAAGGCAAGCAGTGCTTCTAGTACTAGTAAGAGTGGGTCCAGAACAGACTTTTCCGCAGTTTTTGAAGACCACCATCAAGATAATATGAGCTTGGAGCTCTCGCCAACCAGAACTGTTGGAAGCCAGAGAAGAAACGGGGGTGCAAGAACCACGCAGTCTCGTGCACACATGACCAGTTCTGTGTCGATGCCAAGTCTGCAATTGCGCAGACACAATTTGGAMCTGGCAGGCTCTTCAGAAGAGCTTGCGAATGACACTGTACGTGTCAGAAGGCAACTGAATTTTGCACAATTTGAGGATTTTAGCAGTGACGACGAAATAAGCGTAAGCTCTGACGAAAATAGCTTTGGAAATAACGCGCACTTGGCTGGTCAGCACCATCAACAACCAGAAAGAGAAGCTTCTCGTTTGCATCAAGGACCTTTTGGGGACTTGAATTTCTTAAAGACTGCTGAGCAGCCAAAGGCATGTTTGATGAAGGGTGCTTCTCTTTTGCAATACTCTCCCGATAGTTCCAMCATACCAGTAAAATGCCCTTCTGACAGTTTAGCGAACATGAAAAAGCTTATGGAGCAAAACAGGGAGATTTTGAGCTCCAGAGCAATGCCCGTTAGGCCAGAATCGAAAAAGCTGTTGTTGACCCCTTCAAAAAGGCTCAGAGATATTCCAAAGACTCCGTATAGGGTGTTGGACGCACCAGGCTTGGCTGACGATTTTTACTGCGACTTGATTGATTGGTCCAGTCAAGACAAACTAGCTGTTGTGCTTGGGAAATCTTGCTTTTTGACAGATGACGTCACCAATGATGTTAGTGAGTTGTGCTCTTTGAAAAATGAGTCCCAACTCAGCTACACGGGCTTGCAATGGGCGAACTCTGGTTCGCATTTGGCACTTGGGTTTTCGAATGGATTGACTCAAATATATGATGTCGTGAAAAACAAATGCATAAGAACTTTGTCAGGGCATACTGACAGAGTTTCTTGTTTGTCTTGGAACAACCATGTTTTGAGTACAGGATCGAGAGACTCAAACATTTTGCACAGGGACGTGCGCTCTCCTGACCACTTTTTTGAAACCTTAGTCACTCACCAGCAAGAAGTGTGTGGTTTAAAGTGGAACGTCCCGGAAAACAAGTTAGCCTCAGGGGGAAATGACAATATTGTTTGTGTTTATGATGGAGTGAACAAAAATCCAGTCATGAAAATGGAGGAACACCGTGCTGCTGTGAAGGCTATTGCATGGTCGCCGCACAAAAGAGGTTTACTAGCAACGGGTGGTGGGACTGCGGACAGACATTTGAAAGTTTGGAATGTGAACACATCAATGAAACTAAAAGATGTGGACTCGGGCTCTCAAATTTGTAATTTGATTTGGTCAAAAAACACCAATGAAATTTTGACTTCTCATGGGTTYTCCAAATTCCAGTTGACGCTATGGGATTATCCAACAATGGACCCAGTTGCCACATTAAAAGCACACAGTTTTAGAGTTTTGCACTTGACTTTGTCCAATGACGGCACGACTGTTGTTTCTGGTGCTGGAGATGAGACTTTGCGCTACTGGAAGTTGTTTCAAAACAYGAAAGCCAAGAGACACGGCCAACAAGCAACCCACTTGCAGCAGCTTGAAAGAGGGCTGGCCCGGCAAGAACAAGGCTTCAAACCTTCTGGTTCTACTTCATCAAATCAAAGAGGTTTGGATGATGATGATGGTGATGATGGTACCAATCTGAATTCAGCGTTACTTGACACATTCAAGTCAATAAGGTAGTGGGCTTCAAAACCAATGGTAATAGGTACGTAAACAACTTTGTAGGATTWTTTTTTTTTCAAACATTTGAACTTTGTAATTTGCTCTATTATATTGCGTTTATGAACTCTTCCAAAGCAGGGGCTCATCGTTTGGAGAGCCAAACCTCGGTCTTGCCAAYGCGATAATGGAGTGCTTTTCGGGGAGGCAAAACGTTTCCCGAGAAAYATCCGAAAGAGAGAAAAAAAAATAATYATATGCGATCGAAAGATATTGTATGACTCACACAAATCACTGGCGAGATTTACYATGGAATTATTCTTTTCTCTGTCGAGTTTAGTGGTGAAAAAAAAAAAAAAAAAAAAATATTTGATGAATCATGGGAGGAGTATGCAGAACTGCTTTAGAGCATATTATTWTTCTTGATAAGTCATGAACAGTTACGGAGCTGTTTATWGACGGTAATGATCAATAACGTTTCAAAAAACATCAACAAGAAGAAACCAAACATTGATTCAGCAAAAMGAAAAAAAYACAATGTCAGCTTTATTGAAAAAGGCATTTACTCAAGCCAGAGCAGAAAACAGAAATGCATTAGTCACCTTCATGACCGCAGGTTTCCCAACCAGCGACTCCACMGTTCCAATCATGAGAGCTTTCCAAGATTCTGGTGTTGACGTTATCGAACTAGGTATGCCATTCAGTGACCCAATTGCCGACGGGCCAACAATTCAAACGGCAAACACCAAAGCCTTGGACAACGGTGTTTTGACAGGCGACGTCATCRATTATGTCAAAGAAGCCAGAGCCCAAGGTGTTACTATTCCGGTGCTTTTGATGGGATACTACAACCCAATTTTGAGCTATGGTGAAGAAAAATTTATCAAGGAAGCTGCTGAAGCAGGTGTCAACGGGTTTTTRATTGTTGATTTGCCTCCTGAAGAAGCTATTAAGTACAGAAACTTTTGCAACAAATACGGACTAAGCTTGGTTCCGCTAGTTGCTCCTAGCACCACCGACAAGAGATTAGAAGTTTTGGCCGGACAATTGGCTGACTCCTTTATTTACGTTGTTTCTAGAATGGGTACCACGGGTGTCCAATCTCAAAGTGTCGCCACCAGCTCCTTGGACGAACTTTGTGCCAGAGTCAGAAAATATTCCAAAGACATTCCGATTGCAGTCGGRTTTGGGGTTTCTACCAGAGACCACTTCACTGCCGTTGGTAAAAGTGCGGACGGTGTTGTTATTGGGTCCAAGATCATTAACTTAGTGGCTGACTGCAAAACTAAAGAAGAAGCATACACGGCTGTCAAACAGTATTGTGAAGAGATTCTAGCAGGSTACAAACACAAAGTGTTGACCATTGAAGAATTCAATGCTGCAAAAGARCAAAGTTTAAAAGGGGTAGCACCAGCTGCTGGCAGTTCTGAAAGCAAAARAGACATTGAATTTAACGAAAAACACGTYACTCCACAAAACTTTGGAGACTTTGGTGGCCAGTATGTTCCTGAGGCCTTGCACGCATGTTTGAGAGAGTTGGAAGACGCCTTTGACGCTGCCAATGCTGACCCAGAGTTTTGGAAAGAGTTTAGAGGGTTGTATGATTACATAGGTAGACCCTCGTCATTGCACAAAGCAGAAAGACTTTCGGAGCATTGTGGTGGGGCCACCATCTGGTTGAAAAGAGARGACTTGAACCACACTGGGTCTCATAAAATCAATAAYGCGTTGGCTCAAGTTTTGATTGCCAAAAGACTGGGCAAAAAGAAAATTATTGCGGAAACTGGGGCTGGCCAACACGGTGTTGCTACTGCTACTGCTTGTGCCAAATTTGGTATGGAATGTACTGTTTTCATGGGTGCTGAAGATTGCAGAAGACAAGCTTTGAATGTTTTCAGAATGAAAATCTTAGGTGCCAACGTCGTTCCTGTTCAAAATGGTACCAGAACTTTAAGAGACGCCACTTCTGAAGCCTTTAGATTCTGGGTTTCCAACCTAGAAAGCACTCACTACGTTGTCGGGTCTGCTATTGGCCCACATCCGTACCCAACCTTGGTCAGAACCTTCCAAAGTGTTATCGGTCAAGAAACCAAGGAGCAGTTCAAGAAGTTGAATGACGGWAAGTTGCCAGACGCCGTTGTTGCTTGTGTTGGTGGGGGTTCCAACAGTACTGGTATGTTCTCTCCATTTGAAAAAGATTTGAGCGTCAAGATGTTGGGGGTGGAAGCCGGAGGTGATGGTTTGGAAACTGGTATCCATTCTGCTACTTTGACTGCRGGAAGACCAGGTGTTTTCCATGGTGTGAGAACATTTGTTTTGCAGGACACTGATGGGCAAATTCACGACACACATTCAGTGTCTGCGGGTTTGGACTACCCCGGTGTTGGGCCTGAACTAGCTATGTGGAAAGCTACTGGTCGTGCTGAGTTTATTGCCGCCACCGATGCCGAAGCCTTGGAAGGTTTTAAGTATCTTTCTCAATTGGAAGGTATCATTCCTGCATTGGAATCTTCTCATGCCATTTTTGGTGGTATGCAATTGGCTAAAAAAATGAACAAAAATCAAAACATTGTTATCAATGTTTCTGGTAGAGGGGATAAAGACGTACAAACCGTTGCTGAAGTGTTRCCAAAACTAGGGCCAAAGATTAACTGGGACTTGAGATTTGAAGAGGATCCAAGCGCATGAATGTTTTWTWTATATATATATATATATATGCATATACGTGTACCAGTTTAAAGCTTGAATCCTGTACTTTTAAGAGCTGAGTGTTTTGTAAAGCCTCGTTCCCGTTGTGGCAAGTTCTTGCAGTGCAAAAAAAAAAAAAAATAAAGGACTAATATGCGAATTTTGTGGATCGAACACAAGACCTTCAGATCTTCAGTCTGACGCTCTCCCAACTGAGCTAAATCCGCAATTGTTTTATAAWTGAAAATGCTGGTATTTACTTSAMTTGCTGAATYACAAACATTTTATTCTGTCACTKCAGARATGAAAAGTCTTGCATCAAGATGAGTTTTTTTCATGTGAATAATCCTTAGCTGGTGATTTTCTATATATCCTTACAACTCTGCTGGCAGTCTATACATAATGTTGACTATCAAAGAGGTCCAACCTGTGAAATGCTCGACTCCTCCCCCTGCACCGTCTTCTGCTTTGTAATTTTCGTAAACATAGCCGCTTTTCTTCCAAACTTTAAAGACATTTTTAAYYARGTTTTTTCTCAAATCYTTGTACAAAACTCTGGCCTTTTCCAAATGACACCTGGCTGACGCYTCTTCTGATTCGAAGAAATCTTCGCGCTTCCCGGCTATTTGGTTCCCAAGCGATTTTGCAAAACCAAGGGGTCCGTTTGGGACAACGTTGTCCAYCATCTTYTTTTTGATTTCTYCCAACATTTCGCCGTCATATTTGGTTTCTCCCTCCTGKGCACTCAAGCTTTCAGCACCGCTGCCAAAATAGTAGTTTAGGGCATCTAAACACAAGTAGTTGATGTTTAACCATACAGGACTTCTCCAGTAATTTTCATTTGTTCCGTAGTACTTGTCTTTTTTCGATAAAGACAATAATCCGTAAGGACTGAAAATTTTACTTTTGTCTGACATAAGTTCTACYAGATAAGGCAAAGTAGAAGAATTTTTTGGTAGCAACTTCAAAGCAAACGGTAGCAAAGAAATATAACCTTCATGGCAAATATGCTCCATTTCATCCGTGTAGGGGTTAATTGCAACATCACAAAAAGCTTTATGRGTTGAACTCCAATGGAAATTGTGTAARTTATTGATAACTTCTTGTTCGTGTTTAGAAAACTCGGCAACGTCATCTTGRTAACCCAAAATCTCGGCGAGTTGTTTCAAAGATCTTGAAAGAACCCCTACCCATGCCAAGGCATCGACATTCATTTCTGATATATCTACGTAGTCCGCTCTAGGGTAATCATCCAACCCACTTGGCAAACAATGATCAAGACTTCTGCCTGCCCACCTATAAAGCTCGTGAAGATTGACAGCGTTCATATCATATCCTTCYTCTTCGAAAAAAGCAAAATATTCATCAGCACAGCCCTTTTGAGTTTCTTTGAACCATTGATAATGTTTTAGCAGCTTAGGGTATATGTTTTTGGAATACTCCAATAACAAACTGGCGTCTTTCTTCAAATGTTCTGTATCRAAGTTTGTCTCGGCACTGGTAGAGTTTCCCCTTTTGGATGCTGCGTCAACGGCCTGTTTCAGTATTTTACTRAAAACAAGTAACAARGTAGGAGGATTAGCAACTTGGGGGCTTTGGACTTGAAACTCTTCCGGAACTTTACTCCTGGCTTCGTCCCCCAATATCAGTTCCCTTGGAATCCAGCCTGTCTTTTCATCGATTTGATTGAACCAACTTTGCAAGATCTCAAAGCACAAATCAAAGTCATATTCTAGTAGCTGCAACAAGTGAAACCCCTCGTCCCAGTAAAACCCCCGAGGGAAAAATGCCCTGCTGGGAACCAACGAGAATAACGAGTAAGGGCCTTCCATTTGTACGTTTTCCCATTTTATGTCTTGAAATGAATGGTCCAGTAGCTCTGTGTCTCTATCAACACGTTGTGACCCATGAAAATATCCTAAGCCACCAACAAGATTGAAAAACGTATGTTGCGCAAAGTCTTTTTCTTCTTGGCTGAAACCRAGTTCACCGTTGCCTGCTGCAACAATTTTGCGTTCATATTTACTCTTGATCAGTGCCAAATTACTTGCAATCAATTCAGTCAACTCTTCAGACCCGCTTATTTTTTCGGAGGAATGTTCAGAATTGTAAATCACGTCAAACTCAAAAGGCTCTGATAAATCAAAGGTCTTTTGGACAAAATGAAAGTTCCCTTTCTCAAAATCGTGGACATTTCTGATTGTTTGCATAGCTGCCATATCAATGTTTTTAGGTGTTTTTTGCAAGTTTTGCATTATGTTTGAAACTGAATCACTTACCAACAGTTGAAAAATATCTTTTGCTTTCCAAGTGTCCTCTTCAGGAACAGTCATGGAAAAATGCACAGGCTTGGAAGTGTCAATCTGTGGAAAAGCATCGGCATCACTCAAGGACTCGTGGTACTTGCCCCGCACATCGTAAATCTCAATCTCATAGTCTTTCAACTCTGAGGAGCTTCCTACAAAACTCATTTTGTTTGCTCTGTCCTGTGTGTCGGCAAACTTACTAGGTGCCATCATAAGGTAATCTGTTGGCTCTTTGGAGGCTTGGCTCATGTACATAATCATGGACAAAGATGTTGGGTTTTTATGCGGTTCAGCTATGGGCTGGCCAATAACTTTGTACCCCCAGTTGTTGCCATCGGAAGACTTGGACCATAGAATTGTTAGATTGATGTTGTTCTTAGAGTCTATCAAAACCTGTTTTCCTCCTAATMTTGGATCGTACAATTCCCAATTATAGCGSTCTAAGTTATCTCCTTGTTCTACAAAGTGTCTGATGTTTTTCAAAAAATGTTTTTGAAACTGGGCAGCATTTCTAACTGGAGCAGAGCTAGCACTTTGAAACCAAAACAGCCCTGAGCTCCATGGAGTTGCATCAATGTACCTTGGTCTTATACCAAAATAGCAGTTGGATCTGTAGGGAGCCCATAGGAGCGACTGATTGAGTCTTTGGTGAAATTGTTTGCTTTCWACATTTGCCACATCAAGCTTTTTAGAGTCTGAGGCAGCACTGTATGCYTCCAAAAAGGGGCATAAAAATGCAACCGCAACCAAACAGTGAATAAGATTCATTCTTTTGCTTAGTTGTGTTTTTTTTTTTTGCCTGCTTGATTCAGCTAAACATTGAATTGCAATATATAATTTGTAAAACGAAGATATGTAAGTTTTTTTTCACGCCCTCTTTAAAAACAAAAAAAAAAACAAAACAAAAAAAAAATAAAAAAAAAAATAAGGGACCTGAATGTCGTCTGGAAGGCCTTCTAGAACTGCTTCCAATGGTAACATTTGGGCCTTTACACCAAATGCTATATCAAACACACACAAAAACCATGAACAATCATGTTTCTCATGTTTTTAGCCTTTGCGCTTCTTTTTTTGGAATAATTCAAATTAATGAAATAAATCTATGTGTTTGTTTGTTTATATTTTTACCAACGTTTCCAAAGTTTGTTGTAAAAAAAACCTGCGTGCCAAAAATAAACAAAAAAGTTTTGAAATCTATAAAATTACATTTTTTTTTGAAAATATATCGTAATGCTTAAAAGAACCCTTTGGCTCTTTTTTTCCTTTTCTTCGTTGGCTGGGATCTAGAAGACTGCTGYGATGCTAGGGCCTGTTGTGATCCAACCAAAGAAAAACCCGGTGGCATTGAACTGGGTAAACTAGCTTGATTGAAATTTTGAGAGCCAAACCCCGAAACTTGAGATTCCTGAACTCGTTCCTGTTTCCTTTTTTGGTTTGATGATTGACTAGACTGGGATAACCTAATTTCTGGAAGCTGCTYCTCAGTTTGCAGTCGCAATGTTGTATTAGTGTGATTCAATGAATTTAGCTCCAAGTGCGCTTTATGAATTGGATCAACAGCTTCGTTTAAAGACCATTCTGCTAGCAGGCTTTGGTACTCAAAGTTCAAATTTTTTGTGTCSTCTTTATTTTTTGCTTTGAGAGAAGTGAGGTTGAAAATGCAAAGCGAATCCAGCACAATTGTCTTCAAAAAAACRCTTAAATCARAGCGTTGTCTCAAAGACATAGCGGAACTTATAGAATTGAAAACTTCCTCAAATTCACTCGCTTTGGATGTGAACAATTGGGCTGATAATAAACTTTTTATTTCGGTGATTGGATATTTGCAGTTAAAATGCTTCCCTATTTGCTCGATAAAGGAGAGAAATTCTTCACTATCATTGACATCAAAATGRGGTATTTCAAACCTGCTTAAAGACTTGACAAAGGGCAGCATACTGGCTTCACTTACATGACTCTCTAAAACAAGTCCGTAGTTTTCATATTTTTCAACCTCATCAATGGTGTTGTGCGGAGCCGAAGTTGAACCATCACCCTTGATCTTGCTATCCAAAACTCTCAAAAAATTGAAACTCGCCCTTGGAATACATAAGTTGAAGTGCGTTCTTTCATGATTGATTGGTAAAAAATAGTTGTGACCTTTGTCAAAAGCAACGTCCATGTAACATATCTCATTTTCACCTTGAAGCTTATACAAAACCCCAAAGTCAACATTGGGTAATGACGTACCTGCTCTTTCATCAGCGAAATACGTACCCAAATCACCACAAACCACTTCAAAGCATTCAAGCGGATTTCCAAAGTCTACATAAACGGGGGACTGAGTCACTCTTATTGGTTCGTTCCGCGATACTAGAAACTGGTAAAAAAACAGCACAGATGTGTTTCTCAAATGAATCCCCACATACATGTATTCATTTCCAGAGCTCACTGCCGACAATTCCAAAGACTGCTCGTGGTGAAAGTAATGCTTCCAAGAAAATGCTTTCGATAACAACCCTGATCCGTTCATATGTAAGATTTGTATTTCCATTGTCGTTAAACACACAAGATAATTTCCAACCTTTGCAACGTCATGAATTCGAGACCAAGTTTTGTTTTCCGACAGTTGAAGCAAATCGGTATTACCATTTAGGCTTGCAGATACGATCTTGGTTTCATCAAACAAAAGCAGCTTGTCGTGTTCTTTGCTCCAAATGACTCTTCTCCAAATACTGTCCAACTCTTCCGGATCAAACATACTTCCACAAACGTTTCGAAGCAAAACTAGCTTTAGAGTGCTACCGGTTTGCTTCAAGTGCATCAAACACCAATTTCCCACACAGTCCATAAATGCAGCTTGGTTTTTGTCAAAGGGAGAAAAAACCACATCTACTAAATTGTTCGACTGGAACTGTGATTTTTGGAAAACTTTTCGCACAAATAAGGCTTTTTCCTCGTATACTTCCAGRATTTTCAAAACCATTACATTTCCGTTTTCTAATACCARTCCAAAGTGGTCCGAATACACCAATGCGACTTCGGAAAAAACAGGAGGTACTATTTTCAAAATTTTAGACTCGCACTCGACTTTCAAAAGAGTTCTACTTTGRTAATAGATTTCAAATACGGAATTGTCCGGACCGCTGCTAAAACATAGCACCGGCTTGGAATCTTTGTTTGCACGCAAGTCTGTTGCAGTTTGCATATGGCCCAAGGCAAAGACTGTTTGAATCTGTGCTTTAATGTGTGGGACACCACCCTTATCTTGCTGGTTAAACTTCAAAGTCGGYGYTTTCAGGTTGGGTATAAACTCGGAAGGTGTCACGGACCGGCTGCGGGGAAAGGAAGAGTAGAATGATGTATGCACGAGTCCCGTTTTTCGCYGGTCTATCAATGCTTGAGTTGATTGTGCTTGCGGTAAGGTTGATTCCCAGGGAGTGAAARAGCTAAAGGTCTCTAATTCATGCTCAGACACAAGATGTGTTGGTAAAGATATGGAAGAGTCTTCTGATACATTGTCCGAAGGCCCCGCTAAATTCAAAATGACACGTTTTTCTTGGCCGAATTTTACTCTTGGTTCGAAGCATCTGTCCCCTATTTTCACAGACTCCCATTTATTGTCAACAGAGTAGGCGTTAGTGGTGTTGCTTCCAACATCCAGCTGCACACCTTTTGAAAAAAAATATGGATATTTGGTAGTATAGTTGGGCGGTAGGCTACCTTCCATACGCAAATGCCTTTGAGAGCTTTGAGAGGTCATMGCACGCCCTCCGCTTGATGATGTTGAAGATAGAATGGCAAGTGTGTTGGTCCCCTTTGCTTTGCTTYTGAMAATAAAGCAGACCCCTGGTTGAAGCAGCTTGACATYAGCTTGAAKGCTCCTTTAGTTTGGAAAAACTTCAAAAAAAAGCAACTCRACCAAAAGCATAYTACTAGTCACGTGATYACACACCTTTAATACAAGACACATTGTTGTGACGTTGTTGGAAAACTGAGGTCGTATAGAGTCTTTATCCGTTTACTTTSGATCAAAACTCAAAAATCCAAAGGGACTTTGAAAGTGACATATTAACGAAGTGATGTGACAAGCTATTTTCTCACKGGTAATAGAGACTGACAGGTGTAGATCTCAAAGAGTTGATTTTATGTGTACTGATGTATTCAGCTGCATACGCATCTCAGGTAATCTTTTGGTTGAGTAAGGTGCTGTGCAGAGACAGAGCTTCGGATYACCTTTTAATTGTAAGAGTGAAACTGGTACAACAGGCGCAGAGGGGCTTTTAAAGGAAAGCATTTTGGGTTACTCTGAAAAGTACGAAAGATAGGAACACTATTAAAATGATAGCGCAAAACCGTTACCTTGAAATAAGATAAGAGGGAGAAGTCGTATAGAAGGTTGCTAAGATTATATTGCATACTCCTTCAGCGCCTGGCCATTGTTGTATGATTGGAGTTTATTAGTTGAGTGGCGTGGTCGTACCAAATGACAATTAACAAGAATCAAGAGCGTCATGAACTTTTGATAGTGGAGCGACACGAAACGTGTATAGACCAACGTTTAATGACTCAGRTGATTAGAATAAGAAAATAAATAGACCCATATATACATACATATATAGAGATGCGTAAACTAAGGCCTATTCTGAACCTGGTGAATAAAAAGGGCACACACCTACAGAAAATACTTAACCGCTCATATCTAATAAATACGGGTAGCAAGGATSATASGACGCCTCACATTAMCAAACGTATWCTTTCTGCGGATTTAGCTCAGTTGGGAGAGCGTCAGACTGAAGATCTGAAGGTCTTGTGTTCGATCCACAAAATTCGCATATTAGTTCTTTTTTACTTTYTTTATGTTTTTTTTTGGCTACCACGTGACTATAWGATTTTGTCAAGCATGGARCAGATTAGCAAGCAAGGGTGCCGGCTGTGCAAATCAGTCAATGAAAATGCATTACACCGGCTTACGTGTCGAAGCCCGAACCTTATCAAATGTTATTCTACAATTGCAAACAKCGTGCTAAGCACTGTACGCAACGATACATACGAATACTCACCTAACGTTCTTTTAGAGCTTTGTTTCTCTTTTCCCTTCTCTTCAAACGTTCAACTTTTTTAGCATGCATCTTCAGTGCCAATCTTTCATATCTTTCCTTTTCYTCCCTCATCTCTCTTCTTTCCTTAATTCTTTGGACATGCGCTTGCTTTTCGTCTTCTTTTTCCTGTTTCAATTCTTTCAATTTTTGTTTAAACTGTTGGTCTTCCAGTCTTTGCTGCTTCTTTAGCTCCCATGAACTCAGCTTTTTGTTTTTGATAACCTGGGAGTGAGGCTTCAACGGTTTGCTGGTGTTTTTCCATGTTCTCCCACTTTTGTTATTTCCTTGAGCAAGGGCAGCTTGATCGTTGTCCGCTGCACCCTCTATTTGTTCTTTGGCACTCATTATGTGTTTGGTTTTTTAGGGTTTAATCTCCTTTCCATTAATGCATTGTTCAACTTTGTTTATAAGTCTTGACTTGACATATAAGGAAAATTCAACTCAAGCTTCAGTCTTCCACATCATCATCTGCACACGCATCACTTCATATCAAAATAGTCTTCGGGTCTCTTTGAGCAAGCCTTTTCGCGCGAAAAAAATTAACATAAAAATGGAAATGAAAAATAAAAATAAAAAAAGAAATTTTTCCTATTGAAGCTTGCGACTGTTGGATTGAACAATTCGCCATCAAATAAGACCACAACTTTTTAGCACAGCATTACAGTTCATCCGATACAACAAAGGCAAAAGCCCGAAGCCCTACTGTTAGCACASATATTAGCAAAAAACGATAATAGTTTCCAGCTGCTCCAATCCGCGCTTGGCATATTTTATCAAATAGCCTGTTTTGTTCAAAGAACGTAAACTATACGTGTATAATTAACATCGAATGCTACACCGCAACATATCGCATACATGCTTTTCATGCAGTAAACGGACAATTACCATYTACAAAACGCGGAAAACAAATATYCCTTCCAGCGACAGCTTCCGCGGAGGTCGCAAAACCCAAGGTGCTCGAAAGACTCAGCATCTCTCCAAGTTGCCAAACGACATACAAGGTACTCCGTTTCACAAAGCGCTGCAAGATCTTCCTCATTTGAATAGCGAAAAAGCAATAGATGCCAAAATCAATGAACTGAAGAATTTCACAGAAAGAATTAAAAAGATGGTCAAAAGACAGGATGCTATCGGGAACATGCAGGAGATGGCGCCAGAAGACAAGGTATCCCATGCTAGTCCTTCAGGGACCACTGATGCGCTGCCTTACTTCTCAAGTGTTTCAGCAACTGAATTACCAACGCGTCAGCCGCCAGAGTCAAAAGCAAACCCTTCCGCGGTGAGCATGCTATTGTCCCCAAACTCAAAGTTAAATGTTTTGAACGACGATGCATTAGTTCCGTCTTTTTTGTTGGATAGAATTGAAGATGATGCATTGRTTTATAAGTGCTTGATTAACCCCAAAAACCGGAACTTCAATCCATTGGTCGAAAGGCTATAYGAAAATAARCACCAGCTGAGAAACGTTGATTCTTATGACCTACGATATAAGTTCATTCCTTTCATCAGAAATTTGAGCTTTAGCAACATTGAGAAACTAGACGGCATGTTGCAAAATGCCATTTCCTCAAACACGAAAACAACCAATGCTGCACTTCCCATGTGTTTTTACGAGTCCGTTTTCAARAATTTGTACGATAGCCACTCTTCAATGCCGGACGAAAACAGCTTCAAATATGTCATTTCTTACTTTGACAACTTGATTTCAAGGTACGAAAAAGGGCTTCAAGACACACCCGCAAAAGATATGAAAAAAAGGTTCAAGTTTACTCCGCTTATTCTCAACCACATCCTTTCCTACCTGCACAAGATGCAAGGATACACAGACTATCGCTTGATGAATAAGTACATACAAAAGTTTCAGTCAGACTTTGGAATTCAGCCGAATAGACAAAATTATACAACAATGATCGCTTTCTCGGTCGCAAACAAAAACATAAAGCAAGCTTGGGATYTATTTGACACCATGAAGTTTTTGAGTGTGAAGGACCATGCGCCAGATGAGAATGTTTACATGGTTATGTTGCAGTTGTGCAATCAGGAACTAAATTATGCCAGAGCACTTGACTTATACCAAGAGCTCAAAGATCTTTTGGAGCAAGCTCAGAGCAGAAGAAAGCACAGCTCGAAACTTCCAATCCATGTACAAGACCAAGAGCAAGTGCAACCTTCAGTTGCTATTTTGTCTATGCTAGCAATGATCATGGCTAGATGTAGCAAGGACCAATATACGGCAGATGGCAAAAAAAACGCTTTGCTTTTGAAAGGTTGGCAGTTCATTCACGAGATATACGATAGAACTAATGGCTTGCTTCATGACGGCAATTCTTTTACCGAGCGTTCCATTCAGAAGCCCGGCAATGCGCGCTCAAAACTAGATTTGTCTCCTTACCAAGCATTGAAATCTATGATGAGTTTAGCTGCACACGATGGAGATTTAACCTTAGCAAGGGCTTTGTATTTCAAATTTATCACATCTTTGAACAAATCCGGAGATATCCTTGAAGACACCAAGAGTTTGGATCCTTCCTTTTTCAACTATCTGTTGTGTGCATACAGCAATTATGATACTCAAAAAGTCAACACATTAGAGACATACAGCGAGGGCATCAAGTTGAGAGCGCAAATTATCAACAGTTGTGATTATAGCAGTTTCAGTRGGGTCGAAGAAACATATGGAACCAGGGAAATGGTTTTGCCTTACTTACCAAAAATAGAATTGAGCAATGAGCACGAAGTTTTGTTAGAAAGTAGAGCTTTGTGGCATTGGCACATAGAACAGGTTTACAGAAAGGGTACTAGTCCAGGTCATGCCAAAGATCGTATTGAAAAATATGAAGCCGATATCGCATGCTGTAAAAAGATAAGTGGCAACAGCTATGAAACTTTTGAGAAAAACATCATGATCATGATTGACAAGTGGAGAAAAGAAACGAACATTGATTTTCACACGTTCAATTCAAGCAACTTGACTTCTTTTCTGCATATTGCRCTAAAGATGAATGATTTGCAAGAGTTTAAATTGAGATTGGCAAAGTTTTCTACAACAGAAGCTGAYGTAAAACGTTATATCAAAACCGAGTTTGAATATTTGTCAGGGTCCGATGACATTTCYGCCAAAAAAAATAGATATCAACTTTACTCCYTAAGACACAGGATCTTGCGGGGCAATGAACTATACCTGACTTGCATCAAGGCAGCTTGTCATTTCAAAAATTTAGAGTTTGGACAAGAGATCTGGAAGGAAAGAGGAGAATACAGGGAAACCGAGGATTTTAAAAAGAGCATATCTGACGTCAAAAACAAAGGTGGTCAGCATGACGAGTTGTTTGCGAAAGAAGTTTGTTCCTTGTTCACACAGTTAGGCCATTTGAAAGACGCACTAAGTGTTGTATTGAGCTCAAGAAGATTCATAAATTGGAAATTCTCGGATGTAAAGTCGCTTCACGAGCAGCTTACCGCACTAGAGGATATAAACTCCTTAAAACTATTGAAAGAGTGCTTGAAAAAAAGTAGTAAAAAATATGATTCCAACTTGAAAAAATTAGAAGAGAATCTAGAAGAATTGAAAATTTAGGTAACAACTATATACGCCGCTTCATGTAAATAAGATTATGAGCATAACTAAATGAAAACGATTAGTATTAAGGCAACAGTAAATCCTCCGGTTTCACTTCACCTTGCAAACTCCTTATTTCAAATTGCAATCTCTTGATCTCTTTTCTCAAACTTTGATCCATGTATCTGTCAATATAGTAGGTAGCCCCCCTGTATGCTGCTGAAAAGAAAATACCGGTTAAAAACAGCGTTGCCGCAGTTCTACTTGAAAACCATATGGAACAAAGGGACATGGTCAACAGCTGATAGAGATACTGGAAAAGTGTGTAAGCAACCATTGGCAAAGGCTCAGGCAGTCTGATGATTTTACCAAACAATGGAGAGTTTTTGAAGGTATGTTCCGTCAAATATCTAAAGCTTGTCATTCTTTCCTTGTTTTTAACTTTTTCAGATTTTTTAAATGTTATGAAATAGTGGTAAAGCACTTGCCACACCAAATAGTAAAGGGATGTCCAAAAAACGCTCGATTTCATAGACCATTGGTTTTTTTTCCCAGAGTTGTAGTTGTTTCTTAAAAAGGCTACTACTGGAAAGCGTTCTTCTTGAAATCGTGTTCCATTCAAACTGTAATGGATAACGTAAAGCGTCAGCGGAGGCATAATGTGAATAAAGCATGATGTCACTTTATCCATGGAGTGAACAACCAAGGAGTTTCTCCAAGTGATGACCGCCCAGCACAAAGTTCCAAAACTCAATGCGAAACATGAAATATACAACTCTTTAGAGTTTGGAAAAGCCCAAATAAAGGCCAGAACCATAAAGTTGACATAGTAGCATAGGTCTGCCATGAAATAATGATTTTTTGTTTTGTAATAGGTGTAAAATCTTATTGGCATCAAAACGAAAAACACAAATGTGTAGTAGACGTGGAAATACTCGGGAAAATGTCCCATAATGAATCCAATGGCAAATAAATTGATCAAGGTAAATGAGTAGAAAAGCTTTTCCAAAGCYGTGGGCTCATTRAAAAACACRTTTTGTAACTTAGAGTCCAACTTGACCAATTGCTGTTGAGCAGCGGTTTTGTTGCTGAGAAATTTTTTTGTTTTCGCGTGTAGTTTTCCAGTTTTGTTTCGTATGAGCTCTCTGGGTGAAGAGTGAAAAGTAAAATTATCTATGGCCTGAGGATCCAAATACTCAAAAAATTTGTGGAAGATGTTTGTGGTGCTGGGTGACGGGGTGAGCTGTGAGAACTCAGAAGTTTCGGAAAAYAGTTCGGAAGCAGAAGACGATGAGGARGAATTCGACGACCTTCTGGATTTGCTATTGTCAGAAATGTTTGYATTCAAACTTTTCCTGGAGCYTTCTGCTCCTGACGAAAMCATCTCATTGGAGTTCAAATCTGCGGCTACATTTTGCTCTTGTTTGGTGTCCCTTTTTTTAGTCATGTTTAATGGAGTTGTGTTTTTGGTTTGGTTCAAGTTTGATAATGTTTTAGGAAATAGTCAGATACTTTTAATCACAATTAAGTAATTGGTGATCAAGAAATTAGCTGCGTGTTTTAGAYTAAAGGCRTTCTGGATCTTTACAAGAATAAGGTTTTCTGAGCTGTAATATGCGAGTAATACATGCGAGTAATACATGCGACACAAAATTGGTCAAAACTGGRCAAAAAAAAAWAATCAGACACATGGAWTACATGTGAAAATTTAGACATACGAGTTGTGTTTTGTGTRTTGTTACAARTATTATYACTTTTATCTGATTATCCGATATAGTGTAGCGGCTATCACATCACGCTTTCACCGTGGAAATCGGGGTTCGACTCCCCGTATCGGAGTAACATTTTATTTTTGCCTTTAAAAAGCAGTTTTCTTTAAAGTTTTCTCGTACGCAGTTATACATRATGATACTAAATAAAAAATATTCGATTAGTCTTGAAGACAGCATATACTGTGCATGGTTATAAATTTATACTAGTTCTGATTATAATGGTTATGGGAAAATCTGGTTTGATGTTTTTTTTTTTCTTTCTTTCTTTCTTTTATTGCTAAGCTTGAGCTTTTGGTATTTGCTGGCCGCAACAACTGCCATAAGTTGTGACACCAAGAAGTTTTCAACTAAACCACATATACGAAACAACAAGCTTGAAATACGCAAAAACACGTGACCACAACATGAGAACCCGCWGTATTTTTTTTAGCTGGGTAACGCTATCAGTGAACAAATAATATATTTGCACAACATTTCTTTTTCTTTTCTTTTTTCTAAACTAGTAAAGGTCATTCACTAGCCATCGCATCATCAAGTACTGGTCCTACAAAAATTGTTGTGGTTTAAATAGTTAGAGTGCAGCAGGTTTTCTTCAATTTCGAATCTTTCTTGATACCTCACTGAAAAGAACAGCCAAAAACCGACATACTTAAGGTGCCACTACTCATACCTCTGTTCCTATGGTTTTAAAGTCTACCTCAGCTAGTGACGTGTCGGTGTACCAGGTGTCTGGATCCAACGTTTCCAGATCGCTTCCCGACTGGATAGCAAAGAAAAGAAAACAGTCATTGAAAAATGATGTGGATTATCAAAACAGAGTTGAACTAATTCAAGATTTTGAGTTTCGTGAAGCCTCGAACAAGATTAGAGTTTCACCTAATGGTGAATTTGCAATGGCGACAGGGACCTACAAACCTCAAATCCATGTTTACGATTTCTCCAATTTATCCATGAAATTTGAGAGACACACAGACGCTGAGAACGTTGATTTCCTGATTTTGAGTGATGACTGGACCAAATCCGTGCATTTACAAAACGATAGATCCATTCAGTTCCAGAACAAAGGTGGAATCCACTACACAACAAGAATTCCAAAGTTTGGAAGATCTCTTGCTTACAACAAATCAAACTGTGATTTGTACGTTGGTGCAGCATCCAATGAGCTATACAGATTGAACTTGGACCAGGGAAGATTTTTGAACCCGTTCAAGCTAGACCCCGAAGCGGTTGGAGTCAACAGTGTCACGGTCAATTCTGTGCACAACCTAATTGCCGTTGGGTTAGAGAAGGAACCGATTGTGGAGTTTTGGGATCCAAGAGCAAGATCCAGGGTGGCGAAGCTGCAAGTGTATAATGATTTGGTCAGCAGCACGGAAAACAGTAAAGCCGATATTTCTGCAACAGCTTTTAAAAATGACGGCCTAAACTTTGCATGCGGTAGCTCAAACGGATACTCCTTTTTGTATGATTTGAGACAATCCCAACCATACCAAGTTAAAGAYCAAGGTTACGGTTTTGAAATCAAGAAGATAATATGGTTRGATACTCTGGACGACAACAATAACAACAAGATTTTAACGTGTGATAAAAGGATTGCAAAAGTGTGGGACCATAACACCGGTAAGCAGTACGCTAGTATGGAACCTAACGTTGACATTAATGACATTGAGCATGTTCCCGGCTCGGGGATGTTTTTCACTGCCAATGAAGGTATTCCTTTGCATACGTACTATATTCCTAACTTAGGTCCTGCTCCAAAATGGTGTTCATTTTTGGACTCGATTACAGAAGAGTTGGAAGAAAAACCAAACGAATCCATTTACAGCAACTACAGATTTATCAGTAAAGATGATGTGAAAAAGTTGAACATTGTTCACCTAATTGGGTCAAAGGTCTTAAGACCTTATATGCATGGTTTCTTCATTAACAACGAGTTATACGATAAGTTGGCATTAATCTCTAATCCGGAATCCTACAGAGACGCTAGAGAAAGAGAAATCCGTAAAAGAATTGACAAAGAAAGAGAATCGAGAATCAGATCATCTGCTGTCAGCAAACCTTCAGGAAAAGTTAAAGTCAACAAAAATTTGGTGGAAAGATTGGCCATTAAGAAAGGGGAGAAAACCATGGAAGGCGTGTTGGAGGATGACCGTTTCAAGGAGATGTTTGAAGACGACGATTTCCAAGTCAATGAAGAAGACTATGACTACAAACAATTGAACCCTGTGAAATCTGCCAAAGAAACCGACGAAGGTGCTGCTAAGAGAATCAGAGCATTGACTGCAGCTGAAGAGTCGGATGAAGAAAGAATCCAAAGTAAAAGTAGAGGTAACAGTCATTACGATGAGGAGTCTGAAGAGGAGTCTGAAGAAGACTCAGAGGACGTACCTTCTGATGAGGAGGCGGAGATAAGCGCAGAACAGAAAAAGAGAATTCACAAACAAATGGCAGCTATTCAACGTAAGAAAGCGGAAGATGAAAAATACAAAATGGAAATGAGAGCTTCCACCAATATCGATGGCAGCTCTTCAAGCAGCAAAAACAAACAAGAAAACACCTTTGGTCATCAGGTTGCAAAACTGCAGAGAGACTATAACGAAAAACAGTTTGACGCAAAGAATTCAATTTTGAGAAGAAACCAATTTGGAGAAGCAGAGTTAACCTTTGTTCCAAAGAAGCCTCAGCAGAAGCAGAAGAAGAAGCAAGTTTCTTTTGCAAGCGACGACGAACACGAAGAAGGAGACGAAGAAACAGCTCACAAAGACAATGGGAGAATTAAGCAAAGATACGATGGTAGAAGAAGAGCCAGTAAAAATGTCTTTAGAGGTATGTAAAATGTGTATTGTAGGTTACTAAGCTTGTTTTTCCCTTAGCAATAGGGCTAGATCACTGAAGCGGGGAAGCGCTTTACCGGTAAGAAAGTAAAGCCTGGCAGAACTTTTTTCTCCAGGGTCTCGTTCTGTTCAGAGTTTGTGTTTATTTACGAGTATTGGGGTTCAATGGTATGGAACAGTCAAAACATCTTGAAAAGCTCTCCCTTGTAAGGGCGTTTTTTTCTATAATTACAACACCGCGTTGCTTTCAGCCGTGCAATATAACTATGAGTAAAACGTTATGCGTATCATGGCAGAACCTTAACTCCTGTTCACTTTCCTTGTCTGTATGCTGACAATAACCGAACACTACTGTGAGGCGGACCAAAAAATTCTACATACCGTTAATACTAGTGTAACACTTTCTAAAATGTTAATCAAAAAACCAATTGTCCACCAAATTGAATAAATGTAGAAAGTAATTATTTAGGTTTATATCGCTTTTCCAATAGGTTATCAGGGAACAACTTTACTTGCTGAACTTGCTTATCGGGGGAGCTTTAATCATAAAGCCACAAGTCTTTGGAGGTTACTGTTAATGGAATGATACACATATGAGCGCAAATGGTTTTTTTTTTTTTTTTAAGTCAGCTGCGTAAAAACAAATGCTCCCAGTAAAAGAAAAATGGACAAGCTATGAACCTCCAGCTTTTTTGTTTGGTAGTAAACAATTATATCTTAATACTTTTCGAATTGTAATAAATCACTTTGGAAAAATGTGCTTCCCACTTTCGGCTCTTTCTGCAAGTCGTGGTTGATTTTATCTCATCGAATAACGTCAATCGATTCTATGGTGGTGCCATTTCCGAYAATAGCAGAGTTTTTTTGTTAGCCAGAAGGTGGATTAGTGTTTTGTTTCAAAATTATTAAATCACAAAACAGTTGAACAATTAAGCTGTACTGTAAATCACATCTGAATTGATTACGAGCTTTGAGCATGGTGTACCAAAAAAGTAAGGAAGGCATTTTTTTCTGTGTCTGAAATAGCGCTACAYATATAAATACTGTAATTTTTGATCAGCACTTTTGTTGAGAGTAACCAAGTTCCTTTGTTGTTGGTTTTTTTTTCACTTCYACTGATGCTGAGGAYTGTCTTGGCAAAAGGCGTKTTAGAGCGTTTCATTGAGTTGTATTCWTTCAAATTCAARAGTGTGAGAAAGCCACATGGTGAAAGTGGGTTGCCATGGTGACATTTGAGTGTCTCCGCTGTGATGCGTGGGCCAACGTGCAATTTTGAAAAGTGCCACTTACAAAGAGTTGGTGTACAAACTATGATGACTTCTGTTGGAAATTGCTCATTTGAAATAATGGTCCAATGACGTCATGAAATACACCACAAAATGGGGTTTTCGGGTTGTACGTTTTTTGGTCAAGAGTTGGAAGTGTCATTGCTTGGCGACTCGATACTAAACTCAAAGGTTGAGAATAGTGAGGATGTGCTCTATGCAGCGCAATACTGCAAAAATAGTGAGTATGCGAGGTTTTGGGCTAGTGAGTACATTTGCCGTAGGTCTTTGGACTGCTAAAGTGAAAGAGAGTAAATGTGATGCGTGAAGAAGAGATGTAACACTTTGACGCTCTAAGAATTGAATAGTAAATCGGTGAGGGCAATTGGGTGCAGGTATAAGGACCGTGTCGCAAGTGCTAGGATTCCAAGGACGGGTGTGTCGGGAATAAAGTGTRACATYGAGCAGCTGTACAGACTGAAGCAAAAAAAAAAACAACGAGATGTAACGTTGAGATGATGTGGGGAATGTGTTCTTGCGTTACTRTGTTATTGAGTTTGKGATGATAAGAAACGCAATAGTTAGCTTCATTTTAAGAAATGRTGAGCGTCCTCACAATKTAATAGTTAGCATTGTAACGGTGTAATAGTTAATAGCGTCCTCGCAAKCTCATAGTTWGCATCTTTTTTTTTTGTTCTTTTRTTAAAGTCCTTGTTTGCCTCGGTGTACCAAAGCTAAAAACCTTCTCGTCGTTGTCGTTGTCGTTGTCGTTGTCGTTGTCGTTGTCKTTGTCGTTGTCGTTGTTCCTGTCGTTGTTCCTGTYKTTGTTCTAGCCCCCGTGCTCGTTGTTGCATTTGTAGTAGCCTTGTKTAGACCACTRGTGTTTTTGTATYATGTTGTTCTGGCAGTTCTTGTTTTCACATGTTCAAAACATAGATTAAGCATTGAGACTTTTCTTCTGTTCTGYTTGCGCCACGTTGTCATTGTCACTATTCTGTCTTTCTCTTGCTCACCTCTTGTTATCGCCCAAAACCCCTCTCTTTTTTTTAGCRGACTGTACCGTCTTGCAATGATGGCTTCGTGAATATCATTCTYTTCATCATCCTCATCCTCGCTCCCACAAAAAGCTGTTTTCAAGTCGTGCGTGCTCCCGCAATCTCTCCTTAAAATGGCAGCCACCTCATTCATCAACTCATCAATAGTCAAATCTTCGTCTAATACYTTTTGAGTAAGTGTATTGGAAAACTCGGGGATTTGTTTGCTTCTATCACCCGCAGTGTCTGKGCCACTTTCAATGACATCTGTATTGTCGRCCTTRAGTTCATGGTCGTTGTGATTGTTACTGCATGTGTCACCGTCCTTGTACTTTCCGGCACCTCTAGCACATTTGTTGTACGTTCGCCTCCAAGTTTTCCTGCTAASACTYTGAAAGCCAACTTACCTCTATCCATTTCCAGCAGTGTGTCTMTATCGGAAGCTTCACTCTGTGGAGCGTGRTCCACTATTTGCTGATGCCCATTTTTACGCCCTTTGACTGTCACCAACGTTTGCGTATTTTCGTGGGCCTCAACCTCAGCTTCATYAATGCCATGATCCACTGCACATTTTTTCCCATTGTGCTTGTCACTTCCACTGCCGCAGTTGGTGATGTCCAAATGATTGTGTGTACGGTCTGTTCCGGAGCCGTGAAAAAAGAAACTGAAGAACAAACTTGTTTTAGTGCAGYTGGCATAGTTTGCACGGTAAGGTAGAAGCTTACTATCGCATATTTKGAAATTAGAAGCACGTGTCCCTGTAGTTGCTRAACCGACAAAAGAAWTGTCCCTTCCAATGTAAACGACACTTTRGGCTYTCAARGTTTCTGTCCTGGAGGCACAYGCGGCCAAGGTTTCTTCCATTGTTTCGCACTCATCGCTTTTGGAATACGATTCTGGCCACCAACTCAGGGCTTGAGCATGAGCGGACGATGGCAAGCCGGAGGCTAGTGCTGAASTTTTAACTGTTAATCCGGCATCCAAAGCAGGTATGCGAGTGCAAACAAAGGGTGTGGAATTAGCAACCAGTTTTTCACCTTCGTTATGCATGTTGTGATYGCTGATCTTGGCAGTCTTGGCCCTTGCATCACCTTTCATCTTGGAGCTTGTTGTATTAGCGTTTTTAGCAACGCGGACAATAGCCGCGCAAGGTCCTTGCTCAAAGGTGTTTTGCATTGGAGTGTCAGTTGACAACGTTAGTTCTTGAATGAGTTAGTTCTTGAATGAGTTAGTTCTTGAATGAGTTAGTTCTTGAATGMGTTAGTTCTTGAATGAGTTAGTTCTTGAATGAATTTGTTCATTATTGCGGGAAACATCTTGTTTTGAGTTTCTTGGGTGGTTGTTTTTGTTTTTTTTGTACAAGCATAATGAGTACCTTTTGGATAAAAACACCAAAGCAGAAAATYCCAAGATCAAACCGTGAACTTTAATTTGAGGATAGTAAGGCAATGCGGCAACATGAGTTCCAAAAGTAGTTAAGCTAGCACCCAGCGAGCCGGAGCCCTGAGAMCACAAACATGCCTTAATGAGAATGGRCCWCCAAAACTGCACTGAAAARTAACCCCAAACTCAACTTTAAACGCCAAAAATATGCATGTTTTGCTTACATTACCGCCTTCTCCAAAAGCTAAAGTCATCTCCTTTTTTGTTTTTTGGCGGTTACAAAAAAACAAAACAATAGGCACAAAAAGAAAAAAACGCTGTGATAAAGTGATCGCCGYGCAAGCAACGTGACCTGCACGCAAGCAACGTGACCTGTGTGAATCTTGTACTCCTCATAATAAAGGTACATGTGTGCTCTTTTATGTCTGGAGAAGTGGATCGGAAACAAAAGATGGCATTTTGAGTTCAAGTGGATTAGAGTCTCGTCACAGCATTGGCTCAAATGAAAATGGAATGTGAAAAGCAGACTCAAAACTTTGCGCGCATAACTGTTGCAAACGGACAAAAATCTTYCAAACYGTTGTTAGCGTAAAGTCATCGCAAACTTTTAACGTCCTYCAGCTCTGCATAAACATGTACTCCCACTTTTGACAGTGTATCGRTGAAGCCTTTTCTTTTTTAGTACRCATCTCACAGCACAGGCACTAATTGAAAGGTACACGCAAGTCCTCTAGAAATCTGCCAGTGTTACATTAGCYTAAGCAGGCATGCAGCATGCTTCAATGGCGGATSCAGCTTCGGCACTCTTAAATTGAGAAAGCATTATYTTGGAGYTACTTTAATGCGAATGYACTATATTGAGTKACTTTGTGCTGCTGGATGAGAATAATGAATYCGTAGTCTACCGGAAATAAGTCAGCATCTCTCACAGGTCATGAGTTGAAAAATGCTATACTTTGCAACTCACATGGAGAAAACGTAGAAAAGTATYTGCTTCATTGCTTTCATGTTCTTGAKTTGACAAAGATGTTTGTCCACTMGAGACCCGTTTATTCTCAACCATTTTTAGGACTGAGTTATTGAAAAGTCTAACTCCGGYCATTTCCCCCTGCTGTGCTTTTACTCAACTTYTTTGGATAAAAATTTTATAATCAGCATCACATGCGTGAGYACARATAMRTYTATMAATTCATGGATAGCGTTAACWTAAACTCTCATTATTCKWTCTCGWTCKCTACAAATGATTATTATCAGAAACCAGAGAAAGAGTACGGACTCAGAGTGCATAAACTACATAAAAATACCCAGTCAGCTTGAAAGGATGCTTTACGAAWAAGAAATATACYGAGTTTGCTYGATGGAAAACTAGCCCTCTTAGTTTAGTACCAATCTCGAAAAGRTGTTTAAAAAGATCAATWATTTTAGATGGCTCTAACCACACAAATCAAATTTGCCCATTAMCACTGCCTTACTAAGGRAGTTAAAAGTCATTGGGACCTCCACTTAATAAAGAGTTACACTGCTGCCTGTAAGAAGTATCGCAGTATTTACTGTTTTAGGTTRAGTGTCCAAGCAAAAAATATTCCAATAAAACAAAACTCGCCCTTRATATGGGCTACCAGTTCACTCTCTCAAATGGTTGGAAACCATCCGGGAAACTCWTCGCAATCTATACCTGAACAATTTATAAGAATGAGTCSCTCTCTTTCTCCAAGTYTTGACCGAAAACGGTCTTCTCGAGCACACTATTTTACGTCTCGGAACTGTRATGTCGGACATTTTTTACCAATTTTTTTCTTTGTTTGCTTTCGGACTACTATGTCTGTTCTGTAATTTTTTTTGTCATCAACATTGGAGTTCTTCTCCAGAAAGGCAATTGATTCCATTGGAGCAATTTTTCAAACTTTCATCAATGTGTTTCATGTTTAAAGCGTTGACCATGCCAAGCCACTTTTAGCGGAGGTTGAGTAGCTCAAAAGAAAAAAAAACAGAAAACACAACAAACACCAAGTAACAGCAAGAGCAGCGCAGTGTAATAGACAGGAGAAAATGGGAATTAAAAAGATTTTTGGCATAAAGCCACCTGAAGAAATGACGGACGAGCAAAACAGAGAATATTTAATGGATCTGGGGGTCCCCGTGAAAAATCTCAACAAGAAAAAGAGATCAAAGTTTGCAGCATATGGTGCTATGGGCTCGGACAGAAGATTTGAAAAAACATATGCTCCRCCTGGTTATGAGGAGTATGCAAAACCAGGAAATGCCACTGTCAATGCGGAGGATGATGAGGATGATTTGAACAAGTCAGTTGCTGATTACAAGTTGGACGACGACAGCTCAAAATCCGATTCGAATAATCCATATAGCAGGAATAATACGGGAGCAAACCCGTACGATAGAGGCGCCGGAGGGGCTGAAAGTGTAGTACCTTTCAGTGCAGTGCCGGCAAGAGAAACAACCAGTAACCCTTACTCAAGGGGTTCCGATCCTCGTGCTACTAATTTTGGGAACACATATGAAAGTAAAAACTCCGCACACCCAAACTCTTACGAGCGTGCRCCACAAGGAAATCCTTATGGGACCGCATCCCAATCRAACCCTTATGCTGGTGTAACAAACAACGACTTTTATGGCAAATCATCGCAAACGAACCCATACGGCAACACTGAAACTCCAAGTGCGTATGACAGTTCGTATAATGCAGATGCTAATGCTGGCGGTCAAAATCGCGTTGAAAGCCCATATGGTGCTAGCACTAGCGGCCCTGCTTCAAACGCTCAAAGTTCTTTTAGCGCAGGTGACAGCGCAGAATTGGAAAAGGGTTCCGACTTTGCTCCATCAGCGTATTCTCCAAGACCTGGTAAAGGCGTCAGAAACAGCAACAACCCTTTTACTAGAAGAGCAACTRGCAATGCGGACACGCCAGAGTCCAATTTTGGTTCCAGCTCTCCTGCTCTAGGCAGAAACCCATCCCAAAGAGCAAACAGGATCGTTTCTCCTAGAGGAAGCTYGAACCCGAACAGACAAAGCACGCTGATGCACAACAACTCYTCTTCAAATCCGTATGCTAATATGAGCTCGAATGTTTACAATACTAATGGAAACAGCAACACCAGCTCTTCAGCAACCAGAACTTCTTCATTGAAAAAAAGAAACAGCATGAGTCATCCATATAATAATGAAGGAAGTTATTCAGACGTTGATACGTTTGATTTTGAGGATCCAAGCGTTTCTACTCCGCCAGGGAATAGACGTGATGGTGAAGGAAATCACAACAATTATGAAAACGTCTCTGGTGAGTTTGGAAGCAGCAACAACGATAGCAACTACAACAATGAATATGGTCAATCAAACTACAAATCCAATTTAGGTAACACTTACAACGGAGACGATGATGACGATTTCAATGCTGCTCCTAAGCAATACTACGCTAATGATGATTTGAATGCTTCAATATACGAAAATGAGGAGTATGCCAACAATGGTGCTAACGAATTTGGATCTTATCAAGGAGGCTCTTACAATGAAGGAAACAGAGGATACAAGACATTTGAAGAGTTGCGYGAAGAAGAGCAGATGAAACAACAACAGATGGAGGATGAAGAAGTTGACGAAATCAAACAGAATATTAGATTYACCAAGCAGTCATCTGTTGCATCAACAAGAAATACTTTGAAAATGGCACARGACGCAGAAATGGCTGGAATGAACACTTTGGGGATGTTGGGAAATCAAAGTGAAAAATTGAACAACATTGAAAGCAATTTGTCTTTGATGAAAGTGCAAAATAGAACAGCAACACATAAAGTTGATGACTTGAAAAARTACAATCGTTCGGTGTTTGCCGTTCATGTTGGGAACCCTTTTACGTCCAAAAGACGTTTAAGAGAGAAAGAAGAACAAATCAAACAGCAAAGGATGCAGGACAAATTGATGCAAGAGCATGTTGATCAAGAGTTGTACAGTTCAGTAAAAAGGATTGGTGGTGCCATGGACGAAGTCACGAAAACTGATGAGTTGAAGGATCGGTATCAACGGAGAGAAATATTGGAAAAAGCGAAAAGATATCAATTTGAACAGGATGAAGAAGATGACGACATGGAGCACGAATTGGACAAAAACTTGAATCATATCAGCGATATCAGCGGACGTTTAAGAAAGCTGGCAATTGCCACCGGACAAGAGGTGGACAAACAACAAGGAAGATTGAGAGAGATTGAAGACGATACCGATAACCTGGATATCAACATTCATTTGAACACGCACAGGTTGCATAATATTAAGTGAATTTTTTATTTGTTTTTGTTTTTTTTT
>LPNM01000003.1:632630-660399 GCA_001747045.1 Hanseniaspora osmophila | reverse complement strand
GGTCTCTTTGAATTAATTTCTTTTGCTCATTTCTTTTTACCTTTTTTTTTTTTTTTTTTTGTCACGATTTAAGAACTTGATTTATTGGGCGGTGCTTATATATAAATGTTAACACGTAAACGTCATACAATTTTAGGAAGGGTTAAAAAAAATATAGTAACATGCTCATCAACATTTCAAATATAAAGCCCTATATCCCAAGTAGAAATCTTACTCATTGGTTTGATACATAGTTGTAAGCGTGAGTATTACACCCCATGTGAGTACTGTATATGTTACTCCGGAGCAAAGATCAAAAAAAAAAACAAAAAAAACAAAACAAACACACAAACAAACAAAGGCCAAAAAAAAAACAAGGAACCAAACGTTTTAAAGCTATTTACATTTTATTCATAACCAACAACCAACCATCTATACGCATTCAAACATATGCTATTTTTGTATTCTTAGAGGGCAATATTTCATTAATCTGGAGACGGTACCAGCCTGCTTGTTCTAGACCTTTGCACCTGGCCTACGATGTTTTAAAATTACAAAAATCATATTTTTGATCTCAACAAAAGTCACCCTAACCTTTTTTTTTTTTTTTTAGTCTTTTCCGGCTTTTTCCTTGGCGGCGTTTACTCTTCACTTCCATCCTCTCTCTGTCTCTCTCTCTGTCTTTGGTTTGATCTAAAATTAAGGTGCAAACAACATTTCTTTTTTTTTTTTTTCTTTTTTTTTTCTAAAGGATTCTTCCAACACTTTCCTCAAACACCACCGCTGTTCAATGCCATCTCGTACCRTCAATTTTGAAAGCATGGTTTATTTTCTCAACGTCATATATTCGTATGTTGATTTTCTATTAATATCATAGGAAACTGTGTGCGTGTGTGCGTGTGTGCAGGCCCTTAGGCTCTTTGAATTCTGTGAGGTTTGTGAGGTTTGTGAGGTTTGTGAGGTTTACCCCATAGTTTTGTCAATAGCCAACAACAACTATTTTTAGGCTACGACATTCAATCAGGCCATCTTCTTGAGCAATTTACCTCAATTTCCAGCGTCATAACTCATCATTTTTTTTTTTTTTTTGTTTTTGTATTTTTTTTTTCTCTCTCTTTTGGGTTTTGTCAATGCCGCGCAACCAAAAAAAAAACGCCATATTGACCTTTGTTTCGGTGTAGACAATTTTGAAACAGAGGTTATACCTCTTATTAACCCTCGTTCGCTAGCTTAGTGCCTGAGACTCATAATAAATGGCAATAAAGCTATGAAACACCGAAGTTAGGRAGCAGTTATGTTTTTTTATAGTGACTTTGGGCAAACGCAGTTATGAAACAGTGGGCCTAGATCACATACATCACATCTTTTTTCTTGTTTTTTTTTTTACATACAGTTTTTTGCCGTCTCGTATATAAAAGCTGTTTGAGGGATGAAAAAAAAAGAGTGAGCTTCAARGAGAACGTTGAATAATGTCTGATGGTGATCAATTTGCACTGGTTTTGCATCTAAACAAATTCTTCTTCTCCCTTGCTCTTTCACATTCTTGGTTCACTGGTGTCACAGTAAAATCAGACAAAAGGCAACGGGACACCTCGGAAAACCGTGAAAAAATTGCTCAACAGTAAAAATGGACTTAAGAAAGGAAGAAACAAAAGAAACAAGCAGACTGAGATGTGGTTGTCTGAGAAAAATTTATATTTAGTTATAGTGTTTTTCTTTATCTTAAGCTCTGTTCACAACAGTAGATCTACAACATAAAGAAGCTCAAAGGTAAATCATTTGCCTGTTGCTTTACACATTTTGGATTTATCTTTTATTTTTCTATTTCCTCTCTGAGCTGCTTCACATTTGCTCAGTATTAAAGATACGAGTTTTCTGAAATAGCTCCTTGTTGATTGAAACACTCTACWCAAGCGTTTTTTTTTGCTTTGGTGTAAATCGTTTTACGAACCATATTGTTAAAAGGTATGACAACCGAGTGACTAACTGAAATTTTACTCTTCACTCAAAAACCAAGTATTTTGAAGCACATCACTTTAAATCATAAAGCGCTTAACTGGTGTTTTGTACATAAAAGTTGCAAACATTAGCATTCTATTTAGCTTTTTCCAGCATTTGAATGTTCGTTTAGACGKGGTGAGTTAAAGAGATAAGCTCTCATTATAGAACACTTTTCCAACCAGTATGGAATTGGAAAGAGCCGTGTTTAGCAATCCAAATTCGTTTATTCTCGTAYCAAAATTCCTTGTTTTGAAAAATATCGTATTCTCAAAAAGATTCTCTTCGAACCTCAGTATATACCTTGATGTGCAAAGTKTGTCACAAAGGAAAGGCGGCTACCCGTGTAAGAGTGTGTACTTGCAGTACAAGACTACATCCCACCTAACATAACTTGATCTGTGTAAACTTTATATGCTTAAATACGGCTATTATATATAGTCATAAAGTTCACCTGTGCRACTCACAGTTGAAATGCYCTGAGTTGTTATACTTAAARRACAAAATCAACAACATATACTYTTTCTGCAGCAGAGCTATAAATCTCAAACAAAAGTARGTGTATATAAAACGTAAATTTTACGTGGAAAAAAAATATACTATATCAAAAAAAAATAAAATGAAAAAAAAAAACAGAAAAAAAAAGACTAATATATATGGAAAAAAACTTTTATCAAAGTGTAGCTCTRAAAAAAAATCAACATCATTGCAAGCCATCTGTTGGAAAATCAATGTTTAGTGTTCTTATAGGCGGCAGMGTRGACTCTGTGCCGTTCGCATCTTGTCTATTTTGGTTGTTTCCACTTGTGTTTTGGTTAGTTGCAGCAGATTCCATATTGATATTTGCATTRCCAGTATTGTTACCCATGTTGTTTGGTGTGATGCTCATTGAAGAAGACGATGTTGCATTTGTTTGTGGGTAAACTGGGGACGCAAAGGTGGTAGACGGGGTGAGAGACGATTTTGTCGTTGTTGCGTTGGTTGGKGTTGGAACGTAAACCAAAAGTGGGGTTTGAGTGCCACTTGCCACCAAGTGCTGGTCTTGATTTGTTGCTGGAGCATAACTCACTGTTGAAGCCGYTGTTTTCAGTGGCATGGGCGACTCGGACCTTSTGTTGATCAGGTCCTGCAACTTGTTGGTCAGTGTGTTTTCAAAYCCGTCATTTTTCGTGCCACTGGTGTTATTTGTGGTTGATGTCATGGCCAAATTTTCTAGAAAAGCGTTGCTGTTTCTTCTTTTAGGTGTGGTTGGCAARGATTTTCTTGATGTAGATCCAACAAACCCATTGCTYAGCGAAGTCAGACTTGTCACTGAATTYGATGATTTGTGAATTTTGTAATTTCCCGTGTCCAAGTATTTGCCACTATTATTTGGGTTGTTGTTGTTGTTGTTGTTGCTGTTGTTGTTGCTGTTTAAAACACTCAAATTAGTCAAAGAGCCACTTCTTGAGGCTAAATTAGACAAAGAATTCGTTGAAGATGCTCTGCTAAAAGTTGTAAATTCTGTGTTTGAAGGATAGATCATATTRTTTAGTGAGTTGTTGGAACCGGTTCTACTCAAAGGATTGAAATTATTACTGATGCTCGTACTGCTATTATTAGTACTAGTATAACTATTTGATCCCATATTTGGCGATTGTTTCGCAGGTTGATTYAATGGAGTCATYAGTTTCAATGTAGACAATGCATTCAACTTTAAAGCGTGTCCTGGACTTGTTGGCTGAGAGTTGTTGCTGACATTATTGTTTCTGTTGCTGTAGGCCATATGTTCCATGTGGTTCACACTACCTATACTATTCCCATGACTGCGACTCTGCCTCACAAATGGTTGTCCGACATTGAGATTATTATTGTTGTAACTATTATTAGAGTTGCTATTGTAGGAGTTGGTGTCCGCAATATTGTTGCTCAAATGGTTGTCGCCAGATTGTGCGTCTTCTCTGTCATCTCCCAACTGGAAAGAAACGGGAGACTTTGTGTGAGCAGTACTATTGTTGTTGCCGTATGTTGAAKGTCCAGTACTCATCATGTTATGGATATGACCCGTGCTCATTGTGTTGTAACCGGTATTATTGCTATTGCTCCCACCCAACGCAACCGACAGTCCGGGAAGACTGTTGTGATGTGGCACCGACACGTTGTTTTGAGTAAAAATGGCATGCTGTGGTATATTACTATTATTATTATTATTATTATTATTATTATTATTATTATTATTATTATTATTGTTATTATTGTTATTATTGTTATTATTATTATTATTGTATGCATTATTGTAGTTGTTCATTCCGTTATTGTAATATCCTGTCCCAGTATTAAAACTGTTAATGTTAATATTATTGTTATTGTTATTGTTGCTATACCCAACAGACATCAGAGACGCGTTACTTTCTTCACTGGTCGTGTTCCCACTGTTGGTATTGCTACTACTGCTTTGACTGTTGTTGATGTGTTTGTATATGTTGACATTACTGCTGTGTCCACTACTGTGATTGCTTTGGTTGTTATGGAAAGTAGATGTATTGTTATGAGGCAAATCAGGATTTGCATTCACTGAACTAGTACCGCTTGCATTAGTCTCACTTTTATTAGACTCATTCGCACTAATCTCACTCTTTTTCTTTCTTCCCCTCTTTGCCCTTGGCAACGTATTACTATGTACTTTTTGATGTCTTTTCAACTCATCACTCCTACTAAATTTTTTCCCACATTCAGGATACGTACATTCATACGGTTTCAACCCTGTATGTGTATTCAAGTGCCTTGTCAGATGTTCATTTCTTTTAAATGCCTTGGAACAGATCTGACACACATGTGGTCGACTCTCGTCATCTTTCGGATACGCCATATGTTTTTTTTTTTTACTTGTCCTCAGTTTCTTCCTTTTTATTGTTGAAAACACTCGTTTCTATAAATATTATGTGGTTTCTCTTTGCCTTGCAGTTGTTCTGTTTTGCTTGACTTGTTTGACCTGCTTGACTTGCTTGACCTGCTTGACTTGTTTGACTTACTTGACTTGATATTTTCAAGTGATTCTGTTTTCTACAACTCGACAATAAACGTTGACAACAGATGTTCTTTTTTTTTCTTTAATTTCTTTCCAAAATTGTTTCCAAATTTTAGATTGCTGCCGTTTTCTTTTTCTTTTGGTGTGTCTTTTTTTTTTTTCCTGTCTTTTTTGTCTTTTACTACTCTCTCTATTTTGCCTCCTCTTTATTTATTTTTTTCTTGTTTTTCTTGTGTGTCATTTTTTTCTTTCTCTGCAGTATATTGAGATTTAAAGTTATATACACTCAATGATCACGATTATGATCATGATTAGGATTAGAATTATGAATAGAATTATGAATAGAATTATGATTACCGGGGGAAGATCCATACAAGGATAGAGGAATGTTTACCAACATCATACAAAAAAAATAACTAAAGAGGAGTCAGCAAAGTGATAGTCAGAGGAACAAGATTATCAACACACTGCCCGAGTAGCTCAGTGTAAGCGTGCAGGAAACAACATATTTATTAATAGCAACCTTGAAATACTTATATTAATCTGTACATCACCAATCACCTTTTCTTGACTTATTAAAATCATCCTGCGTGGTGGCACATTATAATATCAAGATCTACTATTAAAAAAGTAAACCTCACGCGATACCGGAAAAAAAAAAAAAAAAGAAAATTTACCAACGCGACAACGGAAAAATTCAGTTTTTTTTTTTATTTGTATTTTTATTTTTTTTTTTCTGTTTTTCCGATCTTTTTCAAAATGTGTGGGGGGAGAAAGACAAAGAAGAGATATAGAAGAGATATAGAAGAGACAAAGAAAAGATATAGAAGAGATATATTGAAAAGAGGGGTATAAGTGTAAAATGAAAAGAGAGATAAGATAGCAAAAGGTTTAGTAAGAACAAGGACAAAAAAAAACAAAAAACAGAGGGAGATAGGATAATGAGTAAGGAGAAGAAGGTAACAAGCCAAGAACTTGCAACCTGGTATGAGCAATTCCAGTTCAGTTCAAGAGCCTGTTGCAGTTTTAACATTGAAAAGAGCAAAGAATAAGTGTTAGTATTAGTAGCTTTTTTGTAAACACGTGAGAACTACGCCATTTTATATAAATCACTATAAATTATACCATCGATCATACTATACAATACAGGAAAGAAAAATGTGAAAAATAATATAAATAAAAAAATACACGACGCTGATAGCAGAAACGACGCACCATGCAAAATGTTTATTTGCGGAAAAACGTCGGGTATATTTTATTTGCATAGCGGCTAATGGCATAAAGCCAAAAAAAAAAACAAAACAAAACAAAAACAAAAACAAAAACACTAATGAATATGTTTGACTAATAGAAGAATGATTTGAGTGACACATAAAACTATAAAGTGACTGAGCAAAAAACACAAAGTGCAGACAAAAAAAAACAAGTGTTATGGCTAAAGACAACAGTGGAACCAGTAAAAAACTGTCAGATGAAGAAGCTGAACGACTTTTGTTGAACTATTTGAATGAACAAATGAGACCATACAATATAAACGACTTGATAAGCAATTTGCACAATGCTATTCCAAAGACAAAATGTTTGGTTTTATTGAATAAATTAACAAACGACAAAAAAATACATGCCAAACAGTTTGGAAAATCCAATATCTGGGTTTGCAATGATCCAAGGGAAGAAAATAATRAAAAAGATGTCAMAATTATGGTTACAAAACAAGAACAAATAGCAGCTGTCAAAAAAGAAATCACAACCCTTATTCAGAAAAAGCAAGAATTGGAGGATTATTGCACAGAGTATACGGAYTACATATACGACAAAGATAAATTGATGGCAAGAATTAAAGATTTACAAACACAGACAGGGGATAAAAAGGAAAAATTGGYTAACTTGGAACAGGATTTTGTRAAAATGCAAAAAAAATATTTGCAAATTAAAGATAATGAAACTGCTTTGTCTTCTGTGGAATCAATAAATATTAAAATCAAACAAGAAGGTAAAAAATTCAAAGTCTTGAATAATGGTTATAAAAACTGTATTGATCTGATTAAAGATATTTTCARTCTTAAGRTAAATGACAAATTGGACRATTTTTTGTATGACGAATTGGGACTGGAAAGAGTGTGAGCTGATGCAAGTACTACTACTACTACTACTACTACTACTACACGAGCAAAGCGAGTGAAATAATTACGTTTAACACTATCACACGAGCGKAGCGAGTAAACTACCCAAAACACCTAGCACCACACGAGAAAAATAGCTATTACACCTAGCACCACACGAGTAGAAGCTAGTGCTTCAACTATACATAACTCCATTTGTCTCTTTACCATCWGCTCTTTTTGTTTTCTTTTCATGAAAACATTTATCGGGTTAAAGATCTCTTGTATTCTTTTCCCTCATCATTCTATACCGTTTCATCTGCAACTATATCAAGTTAGTTTGTGCYTTGCGTGTGTTTGCAAAATTTCATGCACGTGAGGGGATCTTCCAATAGTAAATTGCAATTTCATTGTTTTTATCAATCTTTCCTGATCTCGGCCATCTCCTTTGAGTATTTTCGTGAATTTCCATTGTTWGTCTGTTTTTTTTTTTTTTCTTTTTGTTTTTTTTTTTTGTCTTTTCGCAATGAATTGGTGTGCTGCGCTTTTTTTCGACAAGAACTAACAGATAACAGATAGKAAGTACCTGAAGAACGGTTATCTGCGATATGCAAAAGGTGACCGATATTTAATTTGATAAGAAGTAGAGTTGGAGAAGATGTGATTGAAGAAACTCGAAAACTTGATTTGAAATAAAGACGATGTGGATATTAATTTTAGAATTTTAGGATGGCAAAGAAATTGTATATAAAGAGAGGGTTATTCATACAAGACAAGTTTCAATAAGTTTCTATTTCAATCACTCACAAAATAAWCAAAATAAACATCATCAAACACAAACACAAACACAAACACAAACACCAAACAACATGGCCTACTCATACTTAGAATCCTCCACTTACGGTAAAGACAATGTCAAATTTTTAAAAGTCAAAAAAGATCCTCAAAACCCTAAAAAACATGAGGTTATGGAAGCCACAGTCAAAGTTCTTTTGAAAGGTGCTTTTGAAACCTCCTACACCGAAGCCGACAACGCTTCCATTGTTCCAACAGATACTGTGAAAAACACCATTTTGATCCATGCCAAGAAATGCGACACTTTTCCTATTGAAAAATTTGCTGCTGAATTGGCTTTGCACTTTACCGCCAAATACGAACAAGTCCACGGTGTCACCATCAAAATCATCCAAGACAAATGGGTCAAATACGAAGACCACTCTTTTGTCTTGGAGTCRCCAGAAAAAAARGTCTGCACTTTGGATTACGACTTGGTCAACGGCCCACAAGTCTACCAAATGTCCACCATCTTGAAAGATTTGACCGTTTTGAAAAGTACAAACTCCATGTTTTACGGGTACAACAAATGTGACTACACGACTTTGAAACCAACAACAGACAGAGTGTTGAGTACGGACATCATGTCCACTTTGGACTGGAACCCTACAAAATTGGGGTCCTTGGTTGATATCAGAAAAGGTTTGAAAGACCACATTTTCAACAAGACTTTTGGTAACACAAGAGACATCACYTTAAAAATTTTCGCAGAAGAAAACTCTCCAAGTGTGCAAGCAACCATGTACAACATGGCTACTGAAATCTTGAAACAAAACAGCGAGTTGGAGTTTGTGTCGTACGAGTTGCCAAACAAGCACTACATCTTGTTTGATTTGAAATGGCACCACGGTCTTGACAATGACAACGAGTTGTTCTACCCAAGTCCTCATCCAAACGGGTTGATCAAATGTAGAGTTGGTAGAAACCAATCCAAATTATGAAAAGGTATATACAGGATATATATATATATATATATATATATATATATATATAAATAAAATATGTAAAGTTGATTATTTACGCGTTAATGTATGCTCTATGAAATAAAAATCCCGTGAAAAAAAAAAGACAAGGCATGTGTGCTCGAGTGCTTCACTAGCTTTGAGCTCGATTTAAAACAAGCCAAACCATTTTTTGGTTTTTTCGTTGGTCTTGGTGGACTGAAGAGAGTAYTTGTTTGCTGGATTCGCCCCACCTAAAGAAGCAGCACCCTTGTTTATAAATGGTGTAGGAGATGCAGCTTTTGTGTTGATCTTGAACCCCATTCTCTGTAGTGTTCTTACCACACTAGGTGTGATGGCTGCAGTTATAGGTAGTCTGATAAARATTAGAGATTTGTGGATCCCATAAGCAATCAGAAACTCGGTCAACAAAGTCGTGTTTTTCAAGTGGTCCCAGTACCGTTGCARACTAAACTTTTTGGAAGCCYCATTGYCCAGCCCGCTTTCTTCACGCTCTTTCTGCAGTTTATTTTGCTCTTCCTGCTCTGCTTGATGCTTCAAAACTTCTTGCTCAATGTCCTGATCGGATTTCTCGCTGAACCCAACAAACCTCTTTGCATTGTTGATGTAGAGCTTGATTTTCAACTCTCCCAATTGGTGCACAAAGTAAAAACAGATTGGCAAGTCTATACACGATAGAAACAAGTACACACCCAAAGCAGAAACACCGTACTTTCTGATAAGTTCTTGCAATTTCCCCTGTTTTTTAGGCTGTGCAGCAGAAGCAGAGCCGCCTGACTTGACAGCACTGCTGTAAAAATTCTTGCGGATTTTGAATTTTGGAAATAGAGAAACTCTTGATGGCAAAAAAGATTGTTTTGCGGAATAAAGTGTTTGGTTGTGGAATTGTCTTGCTATGAGAGACCTCTTGATACTGTGTAATCCTGGTCTAAACATGGTGTGTGGTGGGTTAGTGCGATTGGCTTTCTTGCTTTATAGCTACAGGTCAGCTCTGTTGTCGTTTAAATGGGAAAAGCTCGTTCCCTTGTCGCGCATGTGAATGAGATTTGACATTTGGGAGTGTGTTTTTTTGCTGCGTTATGCGTGCTCGATACTCCGAAAGGCAAAAAGTATCGACCGAGATCCTGAAAAAAATCAAAAATACACCAACTCTGTGTCGGACAAATCAGTCCTCTGTGTGCATAAACCGTCAATAAGACATACACAAAGGACAAGTTATTTAAAGATACGTCTAAAGTAGTGTCAGTGCTTGTAGCCAAAAGAGAGAAAACTTGTGTCAAGAGTCGCAATAACTTATTTATARATGCTCATCTAAGTGATAGCAGGAGGCCTAATATCAAGTAAACAATGCTAAAATTGAATTATAATACTTCAACTAAAGAGAGAATACGAGGAAAGGGTATATGTAAATTTTCTACAACTGTATGTGCAATTACTTGAAAAAAAAAATGAGTAAATTTCTACTTTGACAGGATGCATTATCTACAACAGGTTAAAATCAGTAACTTTTTCTTCATTCGGCGAAAACGGTTGTTGTGTGTGTGCTCAAGGATATTGAAGAGGTAGAGGTGGAGCTGCTTACACTTGTAGTGGTGGTTGAGCCACTGTTCACATCGGCCCCACATTGGCTTGTGTAATGCGTGACATAGTATGTGGCGGAAACAATCTCTAGTAGCGTGGAGTCCACAATGCTCAATGCCGTGCTTGAATCAAAAGGAGCGGAATCGGTTGAATCAGCAGGTATGCTGTCGCAGGATGTCACTGTTTCGTAGTATGTCTCTATCGAGCTGGAAGATTCGACTTGTGCCCCAGCAAAATTGACAAGCATTGCCGCAACTGAGAAAAATAGTACAACAGATTTGGAAAACATTATGTGTWTTGTAAWTGTGTTTGGATTCTTGGTTCTTTGGATTTTTGGTTTTTTAAAATTTCGATGTTCATTGTGATGTTGAACGTAGAGTAAGAAAACTTTTACAGATACTTGCCAATCTRTACTGTCRARATTTCTTGGTCTTTATATACATCTATTTTGARAATCCTGTGGTTCCACCTGTTGTTTGYAAGACAAAAAAAAAAAAARAAGCAAGAGTTTTTAATTAAAAGTTATCCTCTAGGCTCCTTCACCCAACCAAAAAAGGAAATTCTTCGTTTTGATAATGTTTTTTTYTTTCTCTCTCAAAGGCAGCGGCATTATCGAGAAATGCTCAATTTGAGCACCACTCCATATGTGCACTGGCCAAGGTTCTGACTTTATAAAAGCATTGTTCCTTGCCTTCAKCTATACTTAGTTTGCAGGTCTCGTAATGTGGTGATTTTTGCAGCTCTCACACTTGTGTACGTGACTCGASATACTAGTATACACTAAGGTCAAAAGATTTGACAAGAAATGATTCTGCGGTAACAATAACCCGTTGTATTTGGTTGATTAAAGATAAGACATTTTATACATAGTATTTCAATGATATACATAAATTTCTGTTTGTGTTTTTTTTCAAYAAAAAAAAAAGGCGTAYRATTTTTTTATATTCACTCAGGAATGTATGAACTTATCTGGAAGTAGCAGCAACTTTGACAAAGGCACCTTTGGCTTGTTGTTTGGAGATTTTAGCACCGGAAGCGTTGGCAGCTTTTCTGGCAGCTTTTTCAGCTTTCTTTTTTTCTTTGTCGGCTAATTTTTTTTCATCTCTTTGAACTTTTCTAGCTTCTGGTTTGATGGATTTTCTTTGTTTGATTTGTTCCAAAGAAGCACCGACAATTGGTCTAGCAGCTTTGACTTGTTTTCTAGATCTCTTTTTGGCAACTTCTTCAGTGATACCTTTTTTGTGGTGTCTTCTGTACAAAACAGTCCAAGAGATTCTTCTTGGGTTTTTTCTTTGGTGGAACAAAGAAGCAGATTTAGAGTTTTGGAATCTGAAGATTTTAGAGTCACCTCTGACAAACAAAGTACCTCTACCTGGGTAAATTTTAGAACCGGAAAAAGAATCAATTTCAACCTTCATTGTGCTGTTTGAAATAATGGTGTCCCATGGTTTTTTGAATAGTAATGTATGATTACATTATGTTTCCAAAGAAAAAAGAATGAGCAAATAAAAATTTGTTAGTAAAAAATGTTCTTGTTMATTTGTATGATCATCAAAAGAGGAAAGAAGGAAAGRTTRAGTATGTTTTTCAATAGAGGATGTTGGTTCGTTGAAAAAAATAACGAGCTACAGTTTTCAAAGTGCTGATATGCCTAGACTGGTTGGGAAATGGTTATGTGCATGCTTGATGGTTGAAAAGGGAGACCAAGTCCCCCGAGGAATACAACAAACATTTTGAAATATGACAATAATTTTGTAATGCCCGTTTCGTTCATTTTTGAACGCTCTTTTAAAAAAAACTGTRATATATTTCATCATTACAAAATAACAGCATTCACAAAGTTATGTGACAATTCAGACCTAGCTCCATTGATCTCGCTTCTGCGTTGTTTGAGAATGTGTAGAATGATGGATGCCCATTTGTCAACGTTCTTGTTCCATGAGTGTTTGCTTTGAAACTCCATTCTGCCGTGTTCCATCCGTCTTACAGGCCATTTCTACGGCAATACWGATCAACTATCCTGGATTGTCCCTCTTTCTTGTCACTTGATACATCATATTGAATAATGCCAATACACAATGCACTGTCTACTGCGTGCATGCTGTATGTTCGGTAGTGTCTTGTTTCTAATTTCATAGGTTCACATACTTTTTTCGATAAAGTTTTGCTCCTGGGTYTTTCTATTTATTTTTTYTATGTCAAKTAGTATCAAGAAWAATAAGAKTTAATGGYGAACAGACAATATATAAATAATWAACCTGAACACCAGCTACTAGCGAATGTGAAGGTAGGCCCAGTCAAGAYATCAGGTGCGAAACAAGCAACATCTCCAAGGATGATTAAAGGCAATRGAARAAGTAGCTCACTTTACYAYCGAATAACTTACTACGTGAATAGCCTACTGAGTWAAAGAAAACTGGAAAATCAGGTCGACCTTAGTTTCATGAAACCATTGGTAGAGTATATCTTGAACAGAAACGACAAAAATTTTATTCACATAAAAAAAAAAAAAAAAAAAGAAATGACTTGAAATRAAAATTTCTTGTTTCCCAATTCGTGTATTAACRTCGTGAAACGTGATATCCAATTGGKTTTTGTGTTAAGCACGTGACACCAACATTARGACWGCAATAGCGAKYGYCAGCAAATTYAGCACGTGATTTGTGTTCTTTTRTGGTGYTTTTCCTTGCATTACGCTACCTGCGTTGCCGAGGTGAACATATACTGAGGCAAACCCATTTTAGTGAGGTGTTTCGGARCTCAACAATTGTCCTAGTTTACAGCGAGCAAAACAGCACWAMAYAGTRGACAAAGCGTCAARAAAGCTCCTTAGTTTGCGATGCATGTATTATCACTTTGGCCATGCRCTCTTGCTAGCACTTTGMACWTATAGCCRACTCTTTGATCATATACATTCACGTGATCTCATAAATTAGTATTTTGCTCAAGCAATTTTCCTTTYAGGCTATAGCCGGTGACTTGGGCCAATTCATAATGCTCCATGGGTGAGCTGTGACAAAGTTTTTTTGGCCTAGGTTTTACGCCCAAAAACTTAAAGCTCTGGGCTCAAGATATTAACACAAATAGAGTTGATAGTTTGTTTTTTTTTTGTTTTTACAAAAACCTTGCGTTACAAGAAAACAATAAAATACTAAAGAAATTTAAATTATATTAACCCAGACATCTTACAAAACTTTTTTTTTTTGCTCTCCAATGTTTTGCAGCAGAATTTGTTTAATTGCACGAAGAGCGAGAAAAACAAAAGTTTGAACAAAAAGTCACAAAAAAAAATACATTTTGTAATAATCTGTTTTTACTTTTTGTAACTCTTTACGACACACAGTTACCATAAGAATCAAGTGAGAATACAAAAAGATGCGTAAAACATGATCAGCATTTCTTTTTTCCTCTTGGAAATGGATTTTTCACTGTTCGGTGGGAATAAAATTGTTGATTGGGAACCACCTTTTCTTGTATTTTGATGAATATGTARTCAGCGGCTGTGTGTTCTCATCATGTTTTATGTTTCATCTTTGTWGGAAGGAGCAGAAAAAGACCATCCAAGACCGGAGTAATATTATTACATAAAAAAACTACAGAGATGGTCCGTACATTTTATTTTTTTTACTACAACAAACTAATGAACCAAGGAATGAGATAGGCAAAGAGCTGACAAAAATCGGTGATTCAAAGGTAATCGCCATRGAAGAGGAAACATGGTGCAGTAAAAGCTCAATACGGAGTTTTGAAACGAAGTGCACTGAAGGAGACAGGATGAGCACATGCATGGTTTTGTGTCCACCAGGAGCTCCTTAGGGACCACCGTTATTTTGCTCGTACTGTATTGCTATTGGGCATGCAAAAAAATCAGTCTGCGTACTATCAAGATTAGCCTTGGTTTTTTTTGGAAAGAGTTTGCAATTTGCATAAAGAACGACATACTAACAATTTTTTTGTTATATTTTTATCATTATTTTCACAAGACCAGCACACGCACACACRCATAYCTGTCGTGCTTTTTTTGCAACGTCTGATTGAAAAGAGAATGAATATAATCCTATACGTTTTTTACAGGCCCCAGCTAAAAACACCGATACCGTTAACCAAAAACTAGCTTTAGTTATTAAATCTGGTAAATACACTTTGGGTTACAAATCCACTGTCAAATCCTTGAGACAAGGTTCTGCCAAATTGATCATCATTGCTTCCAACACCCCAGTTTTGAGAAAATCTGAATTGGAATACTACGCTATGTTGAGTAAAACCAAAGTTTACTACTTCCAAGGTGGTAACAACGAATTGGGTACCGCTGTTGGTAAATTRTTCAGAGTTGGTGTTTTGACCATTTTGGAAGCTGGTGAYTCTGATATTTTGACCACTTTGGCTTAAACAGTATGTTGAAATATTATCAACCATGATTCATATAATCATTAGTTTTTTATATACATACTTTTAAATCAATTAGTACCTTTTCCTTTTTTTTTCTTGCCAAAAAAAAATTTATTTGATAATCTACATAGAAGTAAAGCTTGTAGAGTTAGAAGTGGATCCAATCACCTTAATTGTTTATTGATAATAATCGTCAATATGCACACTTTGCACTCTGCTTGTATTGGTTAACCGRTGGTGTCCACCAAGTATGTATTTTTTGCCGCTATCAACAATGCTTAATTTTCTTGACTGAGAATCTGTGTTGTAATTGTATGCGGGATATGTGTTGTTGTTRTTGTGACTTTGGTTTTCTGTGTTGTTGAGGTATGCCCCACTCATTGTCCTTGAATATGCATCTTCATTGACTGGTTTTGAATTTTTTGCTGCTTGGAACAATTGGTCGATCTTGTTCAAGTCTGTTTCATCATGCAATAAGTTGCGTAAAAAATCTTTCAGCTTGACATCATGTTCATTTGTTACGTTAGGAGCCTCAACATTCATCATTTCATAAATCCGCAACACAACTCGACTGTCACTACCATAAAAGCAACTATTCAACAATTCCAAAAGCTCGTTTTTGGTCAATGGATTATGTTGTATAAACATCTCGTAATTTTCTGGTGTRAGGATAGCGTTTAAAGTTTGCAAAAGGGGCTGATGCAACTGCGTCGTTTGTACGCAAACTTCTTTGGAAAATTTGATAAAGTTGTACAGAGTTATTGCACTTGTATTGATGTTGTCACTAAAATTTTTGGTTTCAACTTGTGGTGTGGCGTTTTCAAAACCAACCACGTTCAAAACAAGCTGCAAAACGTTTCCRAAAATCAAGTTACCCCAGACTTTCAAAGAGCTTTTGTCGTTGCAGTACAACAGCTCAATTTCAGAGGTGTACGACTTGAAATGATTTAATAACAACAAACTGGTCATCAGTGGGATGAAAAAGTTTTTGCTAAACAGCTCACACTCTTTATAATAWATCGATTCGGGTGCAGTTTTCATGCTGCTGGTTTTATCCAGTGGAAAGTGACAACTGTTTTGAAAAATGTCTATACCAAAAGATATTTTGTAAATGTCTAGAACATTTAAAAGCARATTTTGACAATTGRTCAAACATCTAACCACTTTCCCGTATTGGGATTTCATGTTTCTAGTTTCACTAGGAAGCTCAATGTCGTTATAGTCAAACTGAAACATGCTTTTGCAAATRGGTGGGATACTTGGTATCATTTGCTGATCGAATTGCAAAAGGTGCAAGACGTCAGGGTGCGCATTGYTCTCATCAGCATTCACGTARTAATTATTTTGAATCAATTGTTTGAGTAGGAAGTATGTAACAATGTTTAATATGGCGGGGAATGTCAACGTGCTTTGTAAGTCGTGATTCAAAACATARTGGATATCAAGTACGTTTTTGCTCAAAATGTATTCGTTCAAGCACTTGACACTGGTATTCAAGATTGTTATCAAGTGGTCACTAGAGTCAAAAAAATCAATCTCCCTTGAGTGATCAATGATCTCTAGAAGCACCTCTAGCCACAAATGAATATCTTTATGGCAAGGGTCTGTGGAAGAGTGATATTTGTCAATAATCAAATTTTCGTTCTTAATAAGTTTGCCGTATTCTGGCCAAATGGTTTTCTGGAATGTTGAAGCATTGAAACATCTTGGGAACTCAATACTTCTTTTGATCATTTTGAATTTGAAGTAAAGGTGGCATTGAGAGTTTTCAACATTGCTTTCCCCAGCTTTGAAAAAATCATCAAGATGATTCAAAATGCACCAGTCCAAAAACCAATTGTTGTTAACATTTTCCATCAAAGTAGAAGTATTGACCATGTTTGAAGCRGTGCAGAGCTGCAGGTTTGCAATAAACATTTCACTAAACTTTGGKTTYCCATATTGGCTAATATTTTCAAAGCTCACATCTTTGTGAGTGTTTTGCAAGAATTCAAATGCATCAAACATACCGGAATCAAYTTTTTTCGTGGGTTTCCCRTTCATTACTGTGTCRGTGGAAATAGGCATATTTTTCAAATCTTGAAAATTCTTTAGAGATAGGAACATGTGAAACTCCTTGTGACAACATAAACAAGCAATAAACATGCCCAAAATGTATCCATCGTCATAATAATCTCTTTTTTCAATCAACAAGCGAACCATKTTTTCATTTTCTTTAAATTTATCGCCGGTCCAGTATAACTCTTTTAAATTTCCTTCATCGTACATCACCGAAACGTCTCTTAGCAAGTTCACACCCTCATACAACATCTCCTTWARACATYGWTTMACACTTTCAACAACATCWTTGTCTAGTTCTTCTTCTGGCTTGTCAAGTTGAAGCACGAACCCGTGGATTTTTGTGAAAACCAATGGAATGACCTTGATTACTTCTTCTTTTAATGGGCACCGTGATGAAGAACCGCCCATCATGTAAAATAGTGTGTGTGTGTGTGTGTGTGTGTTTCGGTTTTTTTAGAATGTTTGCTGGATTTGATGTTTCTTAAAAGARATATGGACAACTATTACAAAGAAAAAGCAAATGAAMGGGGSTTTGAAAAAATTTCCYYCTGTTRAAGARCCATCCACCATGTARAGTTATATATTGATGTGTTTGACTATTGCAATGATCAGATCAACAGCATTGTTTTAAGCTTAGCCCTATATCAAGGGGGAAAAAAAAAAARCAYGCACAATGCGTTAATYATAGAAATGTTTCTTCGTTGTGTTTGTGTGTTACTATTAAAAATTAAACTATTAAGCAATTATCCGATATAGTGTAGCGGCTATCACATCACGCTTTCACCGTGGAAATCGGGGTTCGACTCCCCGTATCGGAGTATACAATTTGATAATTGCCTATTATTTTTTTAGTTTTTTTTTGYTTGCATTATTTTTTYACGCTTCTACCCGGAGTGCATTGCTTTCACAAAATAAAAGTATTTCCCCTATTATGAATGTTTTTTTTTTCGTGATTCACAATTTCAACAACAATAATAAACATCGATGACCCTAAAAACATTTSAAAAATTACATATGGGCCAAGCGATGAGGTTATTTTTGTGTAAAGTTTTTTGTGTAACCATGATTRAATAATTTAAAAATTRAAGAGATACTTTAAGCATACTTCTTGAAGCAAGCAAAAAGAAAGAAAGAAAAAARAAAACGGCAATAAACCACCAATCTCAAAAATACATAAACAGTTTCACCATGCCTATGCATCTTCCACCAAACTCATGTCTTTTGATCRTCGACATGCAATACGATTTTCTACCACCTGATGGCTCGTTGGCTGTTCCTGGTGGAGATTCCRTAGTTCCTAAGATCCGTCATTTGATTTCCGARAATTCCAAAGAGTTTGACTTGATTGTTTTCACCCAGGACTACCATCCACAAACCCACATTTCCTTTGCGTCAAACCACAAGGACACCAAACCCTTTGACTCAATCGACTACAAAAACCCAAAMMCCATTTCTTYGCCTAATAAACACGAAGAAGAACAAGACGATAAAGAAGTAACATTGGAAACCATCAAAAGCACACTCTGGCCCGATCATTGTGTGCAAGGTACACGAGGATGTGAGATCGAGGAATCCTTATTGAACACGGCAAACAAAAACGTTCCGTACAAATTRAAGTTTGTTAAAAAGGGATATTTGGAAGACCGCGAATACTATTCGTGTTTCAACGACATCTGGCACTCCCACCATACCGAGTTAAACGAAACATTGAAAAACGCAGGAATCAAACACGTGTACTGTTGTGGTCTTGCCCTTGACTACTGTGTATTCAACAGTGCTTTGAGCTCGGCCAAATTGGGATACCAAACGTTTATTGTGAAAAACATGACTGCGGCCATTGACAAGAGCTGGGACTTGGACAAAATGAATACCAACATTTCATATGTGGAGTTGTAGTAACGCTGCAGTAGAGTTTTAGTTTGGATGTTTGAAGTGCAGAGAAATGGGATYATACATTGAATAAAGTGGTTTTTATATAYATTTCGGTTACATTTGTTTTTTTTTTCTGTTTTTTTTTTTGTTTTTTTTTATGTTGTTTGTTTTTTTTCTGGGTTTTAGAGTTTAGATAGATTTAGTTTCTTGTCTACTGCRTGTAACTTTTTTTGTACCTTGTACTATATATCCCACCAAGCATCTACATCATCCAAACTTTTCCAAAACACACTATCGTTAATCACCTTTTATAATTAATAATTTAACAAATTTTGGAATACAAAAAAAGACTATTTGTATCATCTGCTTGAGCTTTGCACTCACTATTCATATTATTATCAGTACASTATCTTTTAGAAGCAATAACAGTCATTAACGTCAGACAGATGTAAAACATAATTTAATGTAGGCCATTTTYCAATATGAACAAAAACCCTGTGACACGTCAGAATGTAATGTAAAAATAACAACAAGAAATAAGAAAGAAACAAGAAATAAAAATAGAACAAAAAAAAAAAATAGAACAAAAAGAAGAAAAAGGGCGAGAATCATTTTCTTTTTTAGAAATAAAAAGAGAGAGCATTGAATAAAACTCGTAGAGCAAGGCAGCAAAAAAAAAAAAAAAAGTCTAAAAATAACAATAAAAAGTGGAAATAAAGAGGGAAATCAAGACAATAAATAAATACAATAAATAAATACAATAAATACAATAGATACAAACGCGTTTTACAATGCAGTAATGAAGAAAACAAAGCAAATGAATAAACTTGAAACGAGACCAACTGCGTAATGTGAAAAAACAAGATGCGAAAAATACAGCAAGACAGAGACACAGAGACACAGAGACACAGACAGAGAAAGAAAAAAGAGAGAAAGAAAAAGAGAGAAACAGAGAAAGATCAAAACACAGCATAACTAAAGACGAACAATCTATGACCAAAGTTTGTTTCGAATAAAAGTGAATAATATCAATACTCTAAATAGTGAATTAGTGAATTAGTAAATTAGTGAATTAGTAAATTGATTAAAGGTAAGTAAACTTATTTAGGTTGGTTTTTTTTTTTCTTTTTTAAAAATTTCTGTATATCTCAATTCGTTGGTTCTTTTTTTAATACCAAGACAACCAAAGCGACATCAATCAATACAGATGGCATTGAAAACCCCTTTTCATTGGGCACAGAAACGCAAGAGCAAAAGATTTCTTGTATTGACCACTGCTTTAGTGGTTTTTTTCTATGTTGTTATAGTGCCGTTGAACAAACTTCCATTGGTGAACCGGTTGGGATCACTGACTACACCAATGGTGTTACCTAGCACGTATGAGTCCAGTGTGAATTTCAAAACAGGGATTGACACATCAGCATCGAAAAGGGGAATTGAGAATAATGACAAGAGTCAGAAAATCAATGAACAGAGTGAGACTGCAAACCTTAGAAGTTTGATGAACAGCCATTTTCCATACGACCCGTACTCATCGACTCCAAAACACGTTTGGCAGACGTGGAAAGTGAAATTTGATTCACCAGAGTTCCCGCCTTATTACAAGACTTTTAGCAGGAGTTGGCAGAAAAAAACATTGTACAATCCATTAAGGGATCCAATGGAACAAGATCCAGAAGCGGAAAACTATGTACATTCTCCATCTTCCTCTGCTTCTACTTTGCGTAAAGATGAAAAAGATAAACAATGGGTGTATTCGTTGATCGACGATTCTGAAGTGGAGTCTTTGATTGAAAACATCTTTTACGAAGTGCCGGCCATTGTTCAAGCATATAAATTGTTGCCTACACCTATTTTAAAAGCTGATTTTTTTAGATATTTGATTCTTTACAGTAGAGGGGGGATTTATAGTGACATGGACACTATTCCATTGAAATTTTTGAATACATGGCCAGGAAACAATCCAACATATATTAAAGAGAAAATTTACAAAAACGATGTGATGCACACATATGGGATCCGRTACAAAAACATGGACCAGACTTTTGAAAATGAGATGGATAAAGAAAATTTGGTGCAAAAACAACAGTTGCAGCCGTTGACCATGACYCCAGGATTGGTGATTGGGATTGAAGCGGATCCAGACAGACCAGATTGGGCCGAATACTACGCACGGAGAATCCAATTTTGCCAATGGACGATCCAGGCCAAACCGGGACATCCATTGCTTAGAGAATTGATCTTGAACATCACCGCAACGACTTTGAACACGGTTTCCAACAAGTATGTACAAARCGAATATTACAGTTTGGAAAAAACCCATGTTTCGGAAAGTAACACTAACTTGGACAAAACAGACTATTTTTTTCGTGCAAGAGGGAAACAGGCTTTGAATGTGGATTTAAAAGAGTTGGCAAAAACCAAGAACAAAGTTTGGAAACCAGAAGAAATCGACGGCACAGATATCATGAATTGGACGGGACCAGGGATCTTCTCGGATACCGTGTTCAACTACATGAACAATCTCTTGAAATACAACAAGGACATCAACATTGTGAATAAGAACTTGGAGTACGACGATTTGGAAAAAACAACAAAAAAATTCTACAAGCAAGTCTCGACAAACTTGGTCGACGAAAACAACTTCCACTGGGGGTTCTTTTCGCTCTTGCAGGACCCAATCTTGATCGACGATATCGTTGTGCTTCCAATAACCGCATTCTCTCCAGACGTGGGGCATATGGGATCTTTGAGTTCTCTAGAAGAAATTGCTTTGGCAAAACACTACTTCAGTGGGTCTTGGAAAAACGAAAAACAGTAATACAAGCGAGGCCATCAGGAGCAAGTGTATCTATTCATTCCTCCCACTCTCAGTTTCAAAACAACTTTTCATACATAGGTCTTATTTAGCAAAAAAAAAAAAAAAAATAGAAACAAGAAACTTATATAAACGAACATTATAAAAATAGAACTTTCAAAGAATCACGCAACCGTTTTTACTCTTGTTTTTTTTCAAAGTCGAGGAACTTTTGGTCTGCGCTGCAGATTTGGTAAACTTGGAAGACGATCTCTGCTTGCTAGTTTGCTCAGTGACTTTTCTTCCTGGAGCAGATTGTTTAGGCAGCTCTTGTTGCTTAAATTTTGCATTACCCGCTGGAACTGCACCAGACACAGAAGACAMCTCTCTCGTTCTGCTGCTAGGAKGTCTCGAGCCTCCCAGGTCGTCCTGCGATGCGTACCGTCCGGCACTGTAAGGTTTGTTGTTGAAACTCGAAGTGCTCCCGTTRCTGCCAGTCTGCAATTGTGTCGTTTTTTTGTGAGCAGACGATCCCACAGTGCTGTTGCTGTGTGCGTGCCCTCTGTTTTGCGCAATCTGGTGTTTTGGATACGCCTGCTTTTGCTGTTGTTGTTCTTGTTGCTGTTCCTGGTGCTGTCTCTTTTGTTCCTCAATCTCGTTTCTGATAATCTGTCTCACCAAGTCCACAAACACCTCGTCAACATTGCTTCTCAACAAGGCACTCGTTTCGTAAAACGGAATTTTACCCCATTGTTCGCTAACAGTAATGCCGTCTTCCACAGAGATCTTTCTCTCCATATCGCTCAAATCGGCCTTGTTCCCAACCAAAACCATGGGCACCTTTTCCGTGTCTTTGATCCGCAACACTTGGTCCCTCAATTTCAACAACTCCGATAGCGAGTTTTCATCGTCAACAGAATACACCAATAGAAACCCATGGCCAGACTTTATGTACAACTCTCTCATGGCCGTGAATTGTTGCACCCCAGCGGTATCAAGGATCTCCAGCTCAACCAACTTCCCGTCAATATCCATGGTCTTCGTGTAAGAGTCCTCAATGGTCGGATCATACACATCAATGTACACGCCTTGCACAAACTGAACCGTCAAACACGATTTACCAACCCCACCGGCACCTAAAACTACCAACTTGTAATCTCTCATTGATTCTTTTTCACTGGATATACTACGAGTTTCTTGTCAATCYCTGGTARAGTTTGTTTTTTTTTTTTTTGTGTTTTTTYYAATARSTTTTGTGAGCTTAGAGCCAAGATAATATAATTTTGTACAAAATTGGGCCCTTTTTAATTGGAAATGCAYAATTTATGGCTTACCCAAAAAYCTTCAGTTCACAATGGTTATTGATTTGAATCGATATTTGTGATCTCGAAACCGATTTCTCGTGCTGTGTTTGTGATGTTTTTTTTTCTTGTTTTATTTTTCTCACTCAAAATATGCGCAGATTGATCACATTTTGTTGATTCTCAAAGATTTCTAAAGAAAATCAGGCAATCGCATAAGACACGTAAGATGCGCTTAACAGGAACAAAAACCTAAATATAGCAATCTGGATATTTTTTGAAAAAAAATCCCATATTGCCAATGCCAACCTTGATGACTGGCTTTGTTAGACGCTTTCCAATTCAACAGCTTTGCAAAGCGCAAACTGCACAACGGGTACACGCAAGACCAACATGTATTYACCAACTGAATTCTTACAGCACCACAACTCCTCCAACTAGTCAACCTGTCAAGCAAAACTCGCCATTTGAGCTTTTGTCGCTAAAGATTGGTAAAATCACGGCCATACAGCATCACGAAAATGCAGACTCGATGTACGTTGAACAAATAGACACCGGAAAGTTTACAGCAGACAACATGTCTGAACCCATTCAAGTGTGCAGCGGATTAAAAAATTACATCCCTATAAACGTTTTGCAAGATTCACTGGTTGTTGTTGCAGACAACTTGAAACCAAGCAAGTTGAGAGGTATCAAGTCTTACGGCATGCTTTTGTGTGGCAGCGACAAAAACAATGATATTGTTCAAACGTGCAAACCAGACATTCGTTCCAACAAGTCGATAGACACAAACTTGCTTATTGGCCAACAGGTCAAAATCGTTGATGAAAAAACATTGTCTCCAAAAAAAATCAAGAGCAAGGACTTGGAAAACATTTTGAGCAGGCTTTATGTAGGCGATAACAACCATGTGGTATTGAATGTGGACGGCACAGAGCATGCACTTTATATTACACCCAAAGAAAGCGATGTCAAGATTCCCATTGTCGTAGACGATTTGCCCAGAGGAACCAAAGTTTATTAGTTATAGTTTACTAGGCATTTGAAAGAAAAAAAAAAAAAATTCATCTTAAACATTGTCCGATATCTACGTCTATAAACTTTACTATCCTGTATATAGCACCGCGTACTGAGCGYTATTCAACTCATTCTTGTTCCAAAAACTGAMGAAGRACTTTTTTGTTCGCAAAGTAATCTTGCTTGCAAACTTCAACAACTTCAGCAACACTGGCTGCATAGTCTTCCGCTTCATCATCGTCCATTTTCCAAAAACCTACAATCTCTTGGCCATTCTTGATGAAAGTGGTGATACAATTATTGTTGGAAACTCCTGACCCAATCAAATCACTCACTTCTATGTTGGCATCGATTAAAGCGGRAAGAATACCGTTTATGCTTTGTTTCAAAAAAAATGGCGTGCTAACCTGCAAATTGCTGGAGCTGACGACATTCACAAAAATATCAATACCTGATTTAGGGTACTTTTCCAGTTGAATCGTTGAGTCGAAACAGTTTTTCAAGTAACCGCTCAAATCTTTCAAAGTTTCTTCGTCATTTTGAAACATAACGTCAAAATCGTTTGATAATATATTGCCCRTTGTAGCAATCTCATTAGTATCACTGTTGATGTGCACGGAAACTGCTGCTTTCGAAACAAATGAACCCCTTATAGGTTTTGGACCGTACACAGACGTTATCAACAAGAATTTCGACCCGTCTTCCAAAACAAGCTCCAAGTATGACGACCCATTGCAGTTTTTTATTAGTCCTGTTTTGATATACATGTTGCTGATGGAGCAGTACGTTTTTTTTGTCGTCGCATGTTTTGATGGTTTGGTGAAAACAATCGGCTTGGCGTTTGCCGGGCCTAGCAATCTTCTTCTATCTTGGACGTTCATTATTTCTCCTTTGATGGTGGTTATGAGGGGTTTTTGTCGATGAGCTTTAATGTTAATTATTGGTTGTGAGCTATCATTGCGTAACACAGATTCTCGGCTTAAAGACCATCAGGAATGTGCAAAAAGAAAAGATCTGTGCAATGCTAGAAAATGCTCAATTATTGGCCGGGTACGTATTCTCTTTTCTTGCACCTGATGTTTGTAATTACAACCAATCACTCGTAACACAACATCTTTACAAAAAAACAAATACTATTATTAATTAAAAACCATATCACATCGGAGGCTCACTTTCCAAGTTTTGCAAAGTTTGCTTTTCGAGTTCTTCTTTGTTATCCGAAACGTCAAAGGCATCGTGGCTAGCATGGGCTGGGGCAGAGTATTTTGGCAGCTGATCTCTCGTGCTCCAAAAGGGGTAGGAATCTGGCAGACCAATGTCTGTATCTGTGATGTTTCTAGCCAACTGATCGTAAACATCCTCCACCGCTGTTCTTAGTTCCACTGTCGGAGTTGTTACATTGTTTGTCAGAGAGTTTATCTCTGAGTTTTCCACGTTTGGAGTGTTTTTCCTAAATGTTCCCACAACAATTTCCGTCATAAGACTTGTAACATTTTTACCCTTGTTAAGTTTTGCAACGTCCACCAAATCTTGATAAAAGTAGCACTCTAACGGATTATCAACAGTGTAGTCATCGCTAACTGTTCTTTTACTTAGAACTTTTTTTTGTAATGCAATCAACTCTTTCAAACGTTTGTCTTTATTATTTTTGGAAAAAACGCTTTGATAGTTTTTAAATTTCATTTCTTCTCTTTTGTAGTGTGACGTTGTTCTTGGAGCATATTTCCCACACAAAACATGGTTGTTTTCCGTCATAACCAGGTTTTTCTGCGAAAGGTTCACGGTCAGCTCAACGTAGTATTTAAATTGGAAAAATTTACATTCTTTCATATTCAAGCTGGGCAAAATATCCAATGGCACTTTCAAACTCAAATTTTGCTCATATTGGTGGTTGAACAATTCTTCACCGGGCTCTGTGTTACAACTTACTGGGACAGGAGTTGTTGCAATAGGAATGGTTGTTTGGCATATGTCCTTTCTGTAAAACTCTTGTGCATTATCAACTTCACATATTCTGAGCAATGTCGCAATGACACCTACGGGATACACAAAATCTTTGTAGTGCTGCAATCTGAACTTCATGTTTATTTTGTCTCCTAACCTATATCCTTTGTGATCTAGCTCAATTTCAAATTTCACAATTTTTGAGTGACCAGCGCTGATTTTTTTACCAACTTCAGAAACGTGGTTCCCACTTTTTAGATCGATGGTTGTTTCATCTATTGCAATATTTTCTGCTTTTGTTTTGTTTGGTTCATTTTGAGACAAACCTTCAGGAGATCCCAAAACAATTTCTCTTTTCACAGGAGTAATGTAAGGACTGACGTCTATAGGCTCGATAACAAACACTTCTTTAGAAGAGGTGGTGACGASTTTTTTGTTTGCGTTGAAACTTGCGTTTGCCTTAGTTATACTTTGCAACAGCGAATTTGTGGGCAGTTCTTGGGCATCTACTAACTGTGACTGAGCTTTGTCGTTGTTCGTTGTTTCATCTGTTTTGTTATCACTTGGCAAACCAAAAATAGTATAAAGTGACGATTTCAAATTGTACCGTATCGAACCTTTTTCAAAACTGATTGATGAATARACACTTTTGTTTCGCCCACTAGGTATTCTAATCTTGAAGGGGAAAATGTGCTCTCCACTGGTCAAACCATTGATAATTGGTGTGTTGATATCGTCAAGTCCTGTTGTGTCCTCCCCATATAAAAATATCTGCTTGTCAAACAGGACAAAAACATTGCTGTTTGRGCCCTCAATATGATTGACMTCTACATCAGTTTTTTTCTGTGCAACATTTTTGTCYGAATCATCTCTRTTAATTTCCATCTCGCTCTTGGTACCGTTGTGYGTCGAATTTGTATTGATTGTGCCTGAAGACTTGTTTGCGTGTAGAGTCAACCCACTTTTGGATTCGTGGTCAGAATTTAAAGGTGAGTGYTGTACTAGTGAAATGCCCTGCTTTTTATTGGCGCCTCGAAGAGTGACTATTCCTTGGAAAGTAAGGTCCAACTGTAAATTTGTAACATTGCATTTCAACTTCAAGTGCACTTCCCCTTCGATGTAGTCGCCGGGCTCGTAAGCCAAGGGTTGGTTCACGATCCTGATTTTTATTTCTGGTTTCAGTTCTTTGCTCTTTGAAATATCAGCGGGAAGACCATTGAAAGCCAGTGAAGACTGGCCATCTTTTATCTTATGTTTGCTGGAAAATACGTTGAGACTTTTCACGCTTGTCCTAGACTTCTGGGGTAGTCCTGTCTTCACTGGTATCTGGGGTTTTGTTGTTTTGTTTTTGAGCTGCAAATTAGTTTCTGCAAAGTTTTCCTTGTTGCTTGGCAAAATCGAGGTTTTAATTTTGCTAATAAAATCTTTCATTCTGGATAGAAAGTGAATATAATCTTTTCTAATGGTTGCRATCAAATAAAATTGGCTGCACGTTGTTCAACAAACGGTACCAATTTTAGGGCAATTAAAAAAAAAAATAAAAAGTAAAAAAAATCGTGTCTCTTGGGATAAGATGCAAAAAATTTGGTTTCTGCAAGAGAAGTTGGATGGTCCAATCTATGAAAGTTGTGATTGTTTCAGCGCCTTTCTTGTTTGGTGCTTCGGGATGCTCGAGATAATCAAAGTACACTAATTAGTTCAGTGAGTAGTATTGGCTGTGTGTTGGATGCAAGGCAATGTGATGTTCAATGCAAGATCAACTTTGCTTATTAATGAGTTTAGTTGACTCCTCATTCACACCAATGCTAAGGTTTGCAAGCAGTTAGACAATATGCAGATTTATTTTTGAAACGAAAGAAATCAAGAAAAAGGAAAATAAAAAAAAAAATAAAAAAATAAAAAAATAAAAAAAAAAAGGCCAGATC
>LPNM01000003.1:605982-632530 GCA_001747045.1 Hanseniaspora osmophila | reverse complement strand
TTTTTTATTTTCTCGTTTTACATTGAGTGTGGAAAAGTTTGACAACACCACCTCGAAATGCAAGAAGCTGCGAGAGCCCAAAGTTCATTAGACAAAGACAAGCGTGCTATTTTCCCATTCTTCTATTGTTCTATTGGAAACAGTTTCTATCAGGTTAGTTTTCATGAGCGTCTTGCTATCAATTTTATAAAAATATATAAATGCGTAATGTACATAAAATATAAGAAATACATCAATGCCTAACGGAAAAATTTGATACTATACAGTTGAAAGCAATTAATATTGGGAATAGTGCAAATGCTTTTTTGAAATCTGAGGGTGAAGATAATGATGCTTTTTCTTCAATGTTGAGTTAGTTATAGTACATGTTGTTAGGTTGTTTTTCCTTTTTTAATCAAAAAGTTTTTTTGGAACCTTGGAAAGAAGCGGTCTGTGGGGCTCTTCCGACTGGAGTGGAGTTGGCACCTTTACCTCTGTCTCTTCCACCGAAACCACCTCTACTGTCACCTCTACCACCTCTGAAACCACCTCTACTGTCACCTCTGAAACCACCTCTACCACCTCTACCACCAAAGTTACCGCCTCTGTCGTTTCTTGGTTTTGGAGTGGAAAAGTCTAATCTGACTGGTCTGTTGTTGATGTAATGGCCTTGTAGAGTGTTCAAAGCATCTTGAGCTGCTTCAATGGATCCGTATTGAACGTAACCGAAACCTTTTGGTTGTTCGGTTTCTGGATGTGTTGGCAATCTGACAGAAACAATTTCACCGTGTTTGGAAAAGACTTCGTAGATTTCGTCTCTGTTGGCTTCAAAAGACAAGTTACCCAAAAACAAAGTGTCAGATGGTTCGCTTGGAACATCACCAAATTTTTTGGCTCTGTCATTGTTACCACCAGCTGGTTTGGAAGTGGACATGTCAACATTGATTGGTCTACCATCGATTTCTTTACCTTGCATTTCTTTGACAGCTTTTTCAGCATAAGAAATATCTTCAAAATCAACGTAACCGTACCCTCTGGATCTTTCAGCATTGTCTCTTTCATAGATGACTCTGGCACTGATAACACCTCCAATGTGTTCAAATTCAGATTTCAACCATTCACCATCAATGTTCCAAGACAATCTCCCAACGAAAAGGGTGGCAGGTTCACCAGCCAATTTAGGTTTTTTAGAGCTGGATTCTTCTTGTTCTTCTTGAGATTCAGATTCAGAATCAGATTTTCTTTTTTTGGATTCTTTGACTTCTTCTTTGACTTCTTCTTTGACTTCTTCTTTGACTTCTTCAGATTCAGATTCAGATTCGGAATCAGAAGAGGAATCAGAGGAGGAGGAAGAGGAAGAGTCAGAAGAAGAACCAGAGTCGGAATCAGAAGAAGAAGATGAAGAGTCAGAAGATGAAGAACTGGTTTCTTTTTTGGTTTCTTTTTTAGCTTCTTTTTTGGTTTCTTTTTTAGATTCTTTTTTAGATTCTTTTTTAGCTTCTTTTTTAGCTTCTTCAACTTTTTCTTCTTCTTCAGATTCAGATTCGGAATCAGAGGAGGAAGATTCGGAATCAGAAGAAGAGGAAGAAGACTCGGATTCAGAAGAGGAAGAGGAGGAGGAATCAGAGTCAGAGKMAGAGGAATCAGAAGAGGAGGAAGATGATTCAGCAGCTTCTTTGGTTTTCAAATCTTTTTTAGATTGTTTAGATTGTTTTTTAGCGACACCCATTTTTTGTTTCGATGTGTGTATGTATGTATACTTGTTGTTTTTTTTTTGGTTTGGTTTGATTTGAGGTTGATTTTATTGTGCTTTAAATATCAATTGCCTCCAGATGAAAAACAAGATGAGCTGAACCCAATAATGCACATCGATATAGGTATCATGTTTAAAACATTAACACTGCAAACACCATTAGTGCGTGTATACTTATATATGAAAACAAACTAAATTTCATTATTTAAAGTCAATTCTTAAGGTTTTTTGTTCAAATATCAATTGAAAAAGAAATTCTGCAATGTAAGCTGCGTTAAAACACGTAGTTTATAAAATCATTCATACTCGAGGTTCTTACTTTTCTTTTTCAGAGAAAAGAAACTTTTTGGGAAAAAAAAAACAGGAGCTGACATATATTTTTTTTTTTTGGTACTGATGATACCAAAGGGAAAGATGAGGTAGAACGAAAATAAAAAAAAAAAGCAAGAAAAATAAATAAACTAAATAAAAAAAAAAAATCATGTTTCTAGAAAAAAGAAACGACACAGTAAATGGTACAGCACGTGACGTGTGACTTTTGTTATTGTTCATTAATCTGGAGTTGCAATTTGCAAAAAAAAAAAAAAAAAAATAACACGTGCAATCTAACTAAAAGAACCTACTATCAAGCGCAAACTATTAAAGCTCTAAGCTTTAWAAGCAAGAAGTATGCAWAGGCAAGAAGGATCCTTACAGATTTGGAAAATTTYGGATAACAAAGGAATAYAGAAATGRATATAGAAAGAATAATATTACTGGTCCTGCTTCCACTCAAATGAAACAAGCGTGTTTTTTGGATTGGTTGACATGTATGACATGTTTGACAAAAAGTAGTAAATATAGTACAAAATACGAGCTGCAAAGACTCAAATATTACATAAACAAAAATGCGGCTACAATGGAAAGTAACCATTTGTTGATATGGTTGGTGAAAATGAAATTTGCTGCAGCTTCTTGAGTAACGGTGATAGCCATGGATGAATGTGCACTAGTGCTTGTAGTTTTTTTACTTGAAAATAATGTGGAAGTGGARGAAGAAAAAGGCGGAACTCCRCTTGAARCRATTGGAGAAAATGATGTTGGTGAAGATTGTGTGGCTGTACTTGAGCTCAAACTTTCAAATGTTGTGTTAAACGCTYCTGTTTGTGAAGTTTTAATGATTTCTGRAGCAGATATCTCGAAATCATTTGAGGTTTCTTGCACAGTGGAAAAAACRCTGGTACTGTCCACTAAATTGGAAGTGCCAATTACAGTGSTAACAGAGGTAGGAGAAAGTGTTGTYACRGAGGACGTTGTYGAATATTCTGAAACCGTAAAATAAGTACTTGCACCAGTCGTAATGTTTGTTGAGCTTSTTTGAATTACACTTGTGGTGGGAACTAAAGTAACTGACCTTGCTTCACTGGCACTTGTGGTGGGAACTAAAGTAAYTGACCTTGCTTCACTGGCACTTGTTGGTGTRAAACCTGTACTTGRTGACAAGTTACTATATTGCGAAGCTGGACTGTTTTGTGGGATACTTGACGTGTTGAATAACARAATAGTTGAAGAAGATGGGAAAGYTGAAACGGTAGAAGCACTTGAAATTGGGGTCGAGGTGACAATGGTYGTTTTGGAAGTGATCAARRTTTGTGCACTTGATGTTGGRAGTTTGGATGAAGCAGAATAGACAGTTGMAGTGTTTGGCTTTGTTTGTGTCAAATTAGTGGTAGATTGAATTATAGTGATCAAAGATACGTTGTGAAATGATGGYGTGAAAGAGCTTGTAAAGTTTTGAATTTGARATKTTGTGCTTTGGATGGTGCTTGCAGTGAAAGTGCTGTTTTGACTAAAGCTTCCGGTTGGAATAACGCTTTGGTTGTAACTTGTGGCAGCCGGTGTAGATTGAACGTAGCTCGTAGTAAAGGTGTCGCTCGTAGTAGGAGTGTTGCTCTGGACAGAACTGGTGTCTGCGCCCCTGCTTTGGGAAGAGCTTATAGGTAAGACATTGCTTTGGCTGTAGCTACTGGTTGAAATGCTGATCTGACTAGAGCTTGTGGTAGAAATATGACTAGAACTGCTCGTAGAAGTGATATTTTGACTGGAAGAAATAGAAGAGCTAACTTCTTGACTAGAAGTGCTCAGAAATACGYTGCTCTGGCTGTAACTGATGAAAGTGGTTGTGGTGGRTGAGGCTCTGGCGKCTGGCGTCTCAACGTAGTACAATGTTTTGATGGTCTCTGYTYCATCGCTTCCTTCAAATGTTGTGTAGWCGGTGGCATAARTRGAGGTRAATGACCCAGTCCAGGAGGTAGTGGTATAGCTCGTGACATGGACGTCTGGTGTTTCAACGTAGTACAATGTTTTGATGGTCTCTACTCCATCGTTTCCTTCAAATGTTGTGTAGTCGATGGCATAAGTGGAGGTGAATGACCCAGTCCAGGAGGTAGTGGTATAGCTCGTGACATGGACGTCTGGTGTTTCAACGTAGTACAGGGTGCTCACGGTTTCAATACCGTCAGTGCCTGTCATGGTGGAGACACTGGTGCCATATGTGGACGTGATGGAACCGTCATAGCAAGTAGTTGTGGTGGATGAGGCTCTGGCRACTGGCGWCTCAACATAGTACGTTGTTGACGTGGTGCCACTAATTACATTTGAATCTGTTGAATAGGTAGACTTGGTTGATCCTGTGTACGAGGTAAATGAAGTGAAGTACCAAACTTCTTTTGATGTCAAAGTTGAAAGAGTTGAGCAACTTGGGCAGGTCCCAGCATTAGTTGTAGAAAAAATTGTCGATGTTGTGCTTGTACTAAAAGTGGGGTCTGATGAGGTTGATGAGGTTTCTCCATGACGACCAGCGGCAGCAACGTTTTTTAGCCAAAATACCAACACTGATAAGTTGTAAAGTTTTGTGAAAATCATGAAAGATTGATRTGTATAGTTTGGAATGTGGTTTCTGTTTGTTCTGTGATGTTGGATATTTTTGAAATATTTGAGAAAACACGATAATCTCTATTACAGTATCATATGGATACATGATTTCAATCAAAAAATAACTAACTTCAGTTTTGGCAATTGGTTTGTTTTTATACACTATTAGCAGCTTGTTTAAACCCTTACAAACTTTGCCTCAAAATTGATTTTGTATTAATCCCATTGTCCCATGTTGACCTTCGTGTATGATTTTATGCAATTGTTTCTGTCTTTCGCATGGSCTTGTTGAAGCTGAGGTGACATTTAGTCTCTTTTATTTTTACAAAACTCTAAAATACCTATTTCGGACTTGTCAAGCAAAGAGAGCGGAAAATGCTAGACWTTTTTTTTTTTGCACTTTCCTCCATTAAATAGTACAGACAAGAATGAACTACCCACGGAACGCTGTAATGAGGAATCTTTTCCAGCTCTCCCCTCAGGTTTTTCTGAATTTTCAGTGCTTTACGAGAAGAAGTAATGTTTTAGTTAATGGCAAAGTACACACAGTTGATGATTTAAAGTTGCTAAAGCTCTCCATTTCTTTCACACCACCAAAAACGGTAATTTGTGCAATTTAAATTCTGCAGTGTGCTTGAAAGGACCCGATGTCAACTATTGTGTTTTGCTGGGATGTCTCATACATTGAAGAAACAATCCATCCGCTGCTAATGACAATAACCCCTCTTTCACAAATTTTCAAGAAACTACTGTCGCAGTGCAATTTATCATAAAGTGCAACTCCCGTTTGCAAAAGTGTGTCACTCATATTTGCAAAAGTGTATCACGTGAACCCCTGGAAAAGCTTTGTATTGAATGCAATCAGAGATTTGAAAGCCAAAACAACAAAGATTTCTTATTATGAATACGGTCAAGGTTCCCCATGCCAAGTTTTGAAAATGTGAAAGCTTTATCGATGGCTTTTTTTTTTTGTACATTCAAGACATACAGAGACCTTTTTAGTTATTAGCTTTTTCGGCAACTTTTGGTTACCTTCGTGAAAAAAAGTTTTTGAACCAAACCTATAGCAATTGTATAACTTGATTTGTCTTGTCAACAAAAACTTTCGGTTGTATTAGTTTGAACTTAAAGTTATGGATTTATGCAAGATGAGCATCAGCTTCTGTTGCTGATACTTGATAGGGTAGGTGCTTTAATTTTCAACATGTTTATTTTTTTAATTCTTTTTGTTTAGCAGGTTTTCAAACATGTTCAAAAATTGTGAGAAACCGTGTTTTAACATTTAAACAATTTGMATTGTCCATGTTTTTGTAATTAATCAAAACTTTAAAATAAAGCAAAAATGTTTAGAAAAAGAAGTGAAAAAAATTATAAAGCAGTAATAAAAGAAAATAACCTAAAGCATTTAATAAAACAAAAACAATACTGTGCAACTTGTCAACACCACAAATTTCACAAAAAAGTGTTTCAAAAAGCTTAATGCCGGTRATGAACCATTTTCTTTAGCCAAAGTTGGACTGGCAATGGGTCTTGTGTTTGTGGGATTAGGCCTTAGGCTTGTCAAAAAAGATGAAGACGTAAGCAAAGGGGAAAATGATGAGTTTTCCTGTAAATAAACTTCAGTCTCTGAAGGGAAAAAAGTGGACAATGAGTCAGATTTAAAGGAGCAAACGCTAGATGAGTTTTTCAGAAAACCATTCAAAGACGTACTTGAAAATGCTAAATCAGTGTCAGATAGTGGAGGCAGCATACCAGTAGAAACATAAGTCCCCAAGGATTTTGAAACCACTTCGGATGCCAATAAAAAAGAAGATGTGGTCTGCAAGCTTTCTTGTTTAGAGCTGCTGGTCATAACTCTTTTTGTGCTGGAGTCTTCCGAGACCTTTGAATATAATGGCAATTGAGAATATTGACTATTTGATAAATCGCTAGTCGGTACCAAATTCTTAGTAATTTGAGTTGATAAACTCGGAGTCAAAAGAGGTGAAGAAGCTTTAAAACCAGAACCGATTTTTGAATAATCCATGTTAGTTGAAGAAGCGTTCGTTGTTCCATACATTTCTGATGTTCTTTCAGTGTGAAAAAAATGAAAAGATGAACTTGTTGGTGGTAAAAAGGATTTGCTCAAAGAGGAAAAGCTTACCGTAAGAGTTTCTTGTGTTGGAAAAATTGGAACTTTGCTTTTGCTGTATAAATAGGAAAAGTCCAGAGTTGCTTGTGTAGTTGTTAGTTCTCCAATAGTAGTTGAAGTTTTTGGTATAACATTTGTAAGGCTCCCTAGATTTGAAGCTAGAGTGGTGCATGCACCAGTTGTTGGAACAGGAATCATTGTGGATGACGTTATGTACGAAACTGTCACAACAGGCGAGTTTGTTTCCGATAAACTCATAAAGCCTGAAGTCGTGTTGTGGTATAACGCAGATGTTAGATAAGAAGATTTTAAACTAGCCGACGATAAGGAAAGAGTAATAAAGGTCGTATTAACAAAATATGATGTCGTGAACTGGACAGCGGTGGTGGCCGTACCTGGATCTGTGGATATGTTCATGCTTGGGTTCAGGTTAGTTATAGTTTCAGTGCTTGAAATTGGGTCTGTGTGCTGTGKAGTTGYTGTAATGGAACTTGGAAAAACAATATAAAGTAGAGTYCTCACTGTTGCCATCCCATTTGCCCCCAAAAAAGTTCCAATTTGGGTTGAATATGTGGATGTCATTGAGCCACTGGTAGTGATGCTAGTGGATACGATTGTATCAACTGAATACGAATGGGTGCTAATAGAAGAGCAAAAAGTGCTSGTTGGAGCTTTTGACTTCAATGTTTCGGTGCTGGTCCCACTAGGTATTGGAAARTATGTTGATGGCAATTTTGTTTTAAAACTGCTGCTTTTTGAAATTGGTGTCCACACATAGAAAATTGTACTKAGCGTGATAAATCCGTCCAAACCTGTCAGTGTATACACGTTTGTCGCATAAGTAGATGTTTTTGACTCATTGAATGCCGTTTCAAATGTGCTCCAAGTAGATATAAACTTGAAAGACTTAGGTATGTACGAGTGTGAACTGGTCAAATTATTACTTTGTTGATACACGGATTCACTGGTAAAAAAAGTTAGGCTTGATCTGGCAGGCGTTTTGAAGCATGTCGGGGTTTCCACATAGTAAATTGTTACAACGGTTGAGTTTCCTTGCAGACCGATTTGTGTTGAATAAGCAGTAGAAAAGGTGGAAGTTATAGTACCGCTATAACCAGTTACGTTTACCATTGTTTCAGAAGTTGGTATTTCAACATGATAGAGAGTTTTTATTGTCTGCTGCTGATCAAGTCCGTAATACGTAGAGTACATGGTTGAAAAAGTGTTCGTAAATCTACCATTCCAGTAATCTGTAATATATTCTTGAACGTTCCTGGCAGGAACAATCACATAAAAGATGGAGTTGAGAAGCGGCGAACTTGAAATAAAAGAGGTCATAACACTCGTGCTAAGTGTACTGGTTCCATCGCCATCAATCCAAACAGTTGTTGTCGAGCTCGATCTGGAAACAGGCGTTTCGATGTAGTAAACGGTGTTCACAGTTCCGTGCCCGTCAACACCAGCAAACGTGGAGAACGACGTGCCGTACGTGGACGTGCTCAGCCCGGTCCAGTAGCTGGTCTGGGTGAAAGTTGCATGTGCTTCAGCTGTTGCAACATAGAAAACAGTCGAGATAACTGGCGACCCGTCAATCGTGATAGTGTCAACCTCCGTAGAGTACGTGCTATCAGTTGTGCCGTCCCAGTAGCTGTAGTAAGTCGAGCTCGATCTGGAAACAGGTGTTTCAATGTAGTAAACAGTGTTCACAGTCTCGTATCCGTCGACACCAGCAAATGTGGAGAACGACGTGCCGTACGTGGACGTGCTCATCCCGGTCCAGTAGCTGGTTTGGGTAAAAGTCGCATGGGCTTCAGGGGTAGCAACAAAGTACACAGTACTGATGAATGGCGAACTGCCGTTGGTGACGGTGAAAACAGACGTAGAGTACGTACTGTCAGTTGTGCCGTCCCAGTAACTGTAGGAGGTGGAGATGTATCTGGAAATTGGAGTTTCAACAAAGTAGTACGTGCCAACCGTTTCGTGGCCGTCACTGCCAGCATACGTCGTGTAGGACACATCGTGCGTAGCAGTGTTCAAGCCAGTCCAGTAGGTTGTCTTGGTGTACGCACCGTGGGCTTCAGGTGTGGCAACGTAGTACACAGTGCTGATAAATGGCGACCCGTTGCTGCTGTCGGTGGCGGTGAAAACACTCGTCGAGTAAACACTGTCCGTGGTGCCGTTCCAGAAGCTGTTCGAGCTCGTGTCAACGTACCTGGAAACAGGTGTTTCCACATAGTAAACCGTGTCCGCTGTCGCACTGCCGTCCACTCCAATGTACGTCGAGTAGCTGGTCGAGTAAGTCGCAGTGTTCAAGCCCGACCAGTGAGAAGTACTAGTAAACGATCTCTGTTCCTCAGGGGTGGCAACATAGTACACAGTCGAAATCAACGCAGATGAGTTGAACACGTAATTGGTGGTAACTTCTGTGGAGTATGTGCTGTTGACAGAACCAGACCAGAAACTGTACGAAGTCTCAGTGACCCTGGTGATAGGCGTCTCGACGAAATAGTACGTGTCAACTGTCGCACGCCCGTTGTCTCCAGAGAATGTGCTGAACGACGTCGAGTATGTTTGAGTCACAGTACCGGTCCACGACCCAGTTCTTTCAATAGTCCCGTGAGCTTCAGCTGTTGCAACATAGAAAACAGTCGAGATAACTGGCGACCCGTCAATCGTGATAGTGTCAACCTCCGTAGAGTACGTGCTATCAGTTGTGCCGTCCCAGTAGCTGTAGTAGGTGGAGATGTATCTGGAAATTGGGGTCTCGACATATAACAGGGTACTGACTGTTTTTGTACTATCACTTCCAACATAAGTTGAATATTGCGTAGAAAAGGTGAAAGTTACCAATCCCGTCCAAAAAGTTGTTGTTGAACTTAGAGTATGAGCAAGTGGAGTCTCAACGTAATATAAAGTGCTGATAGTTTCTAAGTCATCTGTACCGGTTATAGTGGACACGCTTGTTGCATAAGTCAAAAGAGATGAGCCATCGTACCAAGACAAAGATGTGGAGACAACCCTTGCTATCGGGGTTTCGATGTAGTATATTGTTTCTATTGTTTGAGTGCTGTCCTCTCCAATAAAAGTAGAGTATAAAGTAAAATATGTGGTGACTGACGATCCTGTCCATGAAGTTGTTGTAAATCTGGTTGTGTGCGATGTTGGCGTTTGAACATAGTAAATGACACTCACTGTGGCATCGGTGTTATCGCTATAGGTGAAGAAATCCGTTGAATAAGTGGTTGGGACTGTACCGGTGTAGGATGACAAATTKGTCAAGTCCTCAACTGGGATTGGTGTTTGAACAAAAAAAGTGGTCGATGTGACGTTRGCAACAACGTTTGATGTCATTGAGTAAGTGACAGTTGCCTTACCATTGTATGAATTAAAAGAAGTGAAAAAGCAAACGAGTTTGGAAGCCAAAGAAGAGGTTATGGAGCAACTAGGACATGTTCCCGTTGTGGTTATTGTAAGAACAAAGATTGTGCTTGTTTGCAAGGCTGTTGACACGGTAGATGTCGTTGATTCACCGTGACGGGCTGCCTTTGCAAAGTTATTGAGCCATAGTAAGAGGACCCAAAGTGTTTGTGGTTTGAACAAAAACATGGGTGACTTGCAGTTTGATTGAGAAAGCTTTTGATGGTATTTTCTTGAGAGTTTCTAATTAGTAATTTTTTCCTTGTGAATTAATAAATGTTGTGATGTTTGTTTGTAGTTTTTTGTTTTTGGCATGATAAAGTAGATTTTTTGTGATAAGAATAATTGTGATAATACTCTATTTTTGTAAAAAGTTTTCGCAAGTTCCTAATTTGAAAGTTTGGGACGTTTATTGAAGAAATCAAAATGAAAATGCCAAAAATATAAAAAAACACGTCAATTCAAGTCTATGAGCTTGGTTTTGGTTTTTTTTTGTAAATTCCATGTTCAAGGTATTTTTGATTCCATTCTAGCATTGCGTGATATTCTGATTTGAATGTCAGCTAAGCTAATCTGCAATAAATCACTTGATAAACCTTGATAGTATCCAAACAGTTGCTAATATCAATAGTATAAGCAGTTGAGACTTTCCCCTTTTCCAGATGATGATTATCCTATTGTATTCTTGAGTATTCCCACCCATAATCTCAATCTTGTGTTGCTTTCCCATGTATTTCTGCATTCTTCAATACCTCTAGTGTGAATGCAACATTCTCGAAAATGACCACTTGAGGAGGTGAACCGCTTGAGTGCTCCAAAAAGGGAAATTTTGCAAGATGGAAAAGACAGATGTTGTATACAAAAGGGTGGTATTTTTTTTTTTTTTCTTTTCTTTGTGATATAAGGTTAAATTATCGAAACATTTGTGCTTTCATGTCTGTGTAAGTAAATTTACTCGCAATCAAACCACTTGAACTTTTCTAACTGATGGTTTTTTTTGATCTATAAATGGCATGCCGTGATGTAAGCAAATAGTTTGTTGAGCTAAGGATAAAAATGCCCATCTATTGGCCAAAAACTTTTCCGGGAAATACCTTTGAAGCCATTGCACGGTACGTGTGGGGTGAGGTYAAGTRGCCAAATGTCTCTTTACCTTTGTTCAGGTCTTTTTCAAAGTAATGTGATACCTGTAAGGTTRAAGCATGGCTTGACTTGGACGAGATYGAGCAAGCTCCGCATGGCGGTTGCAGCTTATGAACAATAGTCAAACCCATTTGGATAAACGCGCTATGTTTTTATCCCTTGTTCAGATCCTCATTGCGTAAAAAAACTGTGTTACAAAATCATAGTCACGTGAGTAGTAAAAGATTTGTTTACAAAACAAGATGCATTTTAGATATGTYACACYAAAAAGACAACTAGGCTKAATGRCTAATGTAATCTTTAAAAAATAAACAAAGATAGATAGGTAGCGCAGCTTTATTKAAAGTATATTAATATGCAAGAGAGGCAGTGTCTCACTCTGCGGTTATTTAATTCCAAAGGTTGAATAGTGAGAGAGATTTTTTGTAGTTAAGTGTAGGCAAAAATATATGTATGAGTCAAGAGCTTTATACTTTTAGTCAATGATTTGGCAAGACTTTTTGAAGGTCGTTCGTGTATGGAAAAAAGGGAGAGTGTTAAAAAGCAAGGTGCTCTTAGCAGTTTTAGGATTAGGAATCTCGACTAGAAACAGCAAACAATATGCTCTGGTAGAAGTTTAGGAAACATACAATGCTAGCATATTTGAAATAGTACTCAATCCCCATTAATCCTATCAACATGCTTTATGCCATGAAGTTGCATGTTTGAAACTATGTTTTGAGTAAAGTGTCATAAATACTCCCACTTGTTTCTTAAAGCCAGATAAAAAAAAAAAAAAAAAAAGCGGGTTTATAGAAATGGGCTTTTGGGTGCACTACATCTAAATCTATATTGCAAATCTAACTATTTTTTGCAGTTAGCTTAAAATGCCTGCTGCTTATATTTGATTAACTTTACCTAAGTCCTTGGCACACTGTACGCAGCAGCACACATTTTTTTTAGTTTGCAGATTGTCCAGGTACTTCGGCAAAGCCAATATTAGCAAAGTTTATGTAGCAGTGTTTGGGATCACTTAATAGTTAATCCGATTGTGTTGTAATACAAAGTTTTCTCGCTTGCGTAGTAAATCTTTACGTAATGGTTACYACGTACCTTGTTCGTGGGCTTTAGATAGTAATTGTTTTACTCACTCGACACATCACTCGGTTTGCTCATGATGTGTTCTTGCTCGTGTGGCAGTTGCTAGATGTCAGTTGATGTAAATTCATATTTATATATCTTACTCTACATTATAAACCCTATATCTCCTTATATTTCCATTGCAAGCACCTTTTTCTTCATATGTTTTTAATATTCCATAATCTTGTGGGATAATCCCTTTGTCCAGCATATCTTACTCAGTAGTCGTTGCATTTTTTTTTGTTGTTGTTTCGCTTGTGAGATTTGTATAGTAGGTACTTTCACTCACTCCACACATCACTCACTAACACCAGTATTGGGTTCTTGCTCGTGCTGTAGTGCTTGGTGTCCAATCATGTGCCCTCGTTTAGATACCTGATCTGTTGGTCCATTAACCCCATTCAACACTGCACCACTCACCGTATTATACGAACTTGAGGAAGATCTTCTTCTATTCAGACCGAGTGTGGGCAYGACAGAAGTAATGACACCTTGTCCAACGGCCTGCCCCGGGATGTAATTCTGTCCCACATTTTGCTTATTCCARCTCGATCTTCTCGATGGCATTGGCGATGTCAGGGGACTTTCCTCTTGAGCCATGACTCCTGCAACCCCGAGTCCATTGTTATTACTCATACTATTAAACCTCGATCTACTCTGTCTACTCGAATGACTCGTTGTTGGATAGATCCCTGTGTTGTGCATCGCACTGGGATACACTGTCCCACTGATACTCCCTTGTCTGCCTATACTTCCCTGTCTACTTAAACTACTCTGTCTTGTAATATTGCTCATTGTTCCTGTACTCCCRTGTCCCAATGGTGAACTGGAAGTGGGCAGTGTGTGGAAATAGCTGCTATTATAATTGTTGTAATTACTCTGAGTAGTATTAGTGGAAGTGGAAGCAGTGTTCTTTGGAGTAGCATTCCCACTGGATCCAAAATTCATAGACCCAACATCCATAAACGATGCCAATTTCTGCTTGTAAACGTTGTTTTCGTATTGCAAATGGTGGATTTCCCTGAGCAACGTGATCACCATCCGATCTTGTTCTTTCTCCATTTGGTTGACAATCTCTTCGGTGGAAGAAGATAAAAAAGCACTTGGTGCGGATTTTCTTCTTTTAACAAATTCAGAATTTTTTGTAGAGTAGCCATTGACTGGACTACTTGCACAACTGTCCACAACCACATCGGGTTTCATTGGGATGTTCTTACTTGTATTTGTAGTATTATCATTATTCATAGTATTCTTCATAGTATTGTCAAAAACTTGTTCTTTCATAGTGGACATTTTCTTGATRTGGGTTGATGGTTTTTAGTTCTTAGTTTCTACTTACTGAATAGYATATTGATTACTACAATATCACCTACTGATATATATATATATATATATAATAGACTTTAATAAGAAAGATAAACGAGTAATTCTAAATATAGAACAGCCATAACAAAAAACTCAATAATCCCCACATCATCTCATCATCCCCACAACATCATCATCTCATCGTTCCCATTATTCACACCTCTATACTTATATATAAACGAGATCCAAGAATCAAACGAAACATCTATTAACTTGAAAGACATGAAAATATTATAAAACAAATGATGATGGTGATGGTGATGATGATGATGACTAAGCCTCTAACAAGATACCCYCATCTTTCTTTGAGTTGTAAACCTAAAATCCGGACTAAAGATTACCTCTACGATACCTCTACGACACCTCTACGATATCTCTACGACACCTCTACAATACCTCTAATGATAACTTCCTGGTTATTAATGCATAAGACTCAATGCAATATCACATAATGCATAAAAAAAACCAACCTTTAATCTTATCAGTAATACCATTATCTCAAATATCAATCAACTCTTCCAACAATTTCAAGTAATTAGTGTTGAGTAARGTAAGATCAGGTGTAGTGTTAATGGAAGTATTTAGTACTAACTCCTCTTATACTCGCTTCACTCGTGGTACTCAACTCGTTTGTACTAAATCTTATCATAAAGATCTTATCATATTCGGATCAACAATTTTACAAAAAATTTAGAGATGATTGTGATTTTTTTTTTACCCACCACAATTAATTCATTACTATGGTATAGTTTTTTAGTACTTCCTTCCTTTTTTTTTTTTTGTTTTTTTTGTTTCTCTCTTCCTACTGCTATTATCACTCGTTTGTTCGTTTATAGTATGTACTTTATACTTTATATTTGYACAATGCTGGTATTTACATTGRTTACTTAGCAAGAATTAACTTACTGCAATAAATTCTGTACATTTTGTATTACTCAACAAAAGAAGTTAATAGAGAACAATAGAAACTAAAAGAGAACAGCACACAGTAATAAGAATAATAATAATGTTGTACATATTTATACAGTAAACAACAAATATAATACCTATACAATACAGACCACACTAAAAGCACGTGGGTTTTGTGTATCAAATACGRCCATATCAGTTACTCTTTCGTACCAYAAGGTAAAATTACAAGCATACTAATAGGATTGTTGAGTATGTGGGGTGTGGGTTGGGATTGTTGTTGGTATTATGTGCTGTTATTTATATCTGATAAGACAAAAAGAGAGCTGAAAGAAGTGGGGGRGGGGAAGGGCTGTATGCTGCCTGTAACAAGATACCCATCTAACACACCCATACATATACACAGAGATAATACCATAATACCAGATATCATTCAACACATAGTATACAATACCATATATCATTCAACAGATAGTATGCTCAACAGATGGTACGCTCAACAGATGGTAAGCTCAACAAGACCAACGTGATATTATGACAGCACATWTCAAACGGATTATSATAATAAATCGATTACTTACAATGTTAAAGTGTGCATTGTTGTACTARRGTTAGTTATTTGATTCTTGGCAATTGACTCTTAGAGTGTTATCTTGTGTATGATTACTTACTTTATTAAATGGTTTACTCACTCGCACTCATTGCGTTCATGCTCATTTTCGCTCGTTCTACCAGTTTCCCAAGAGCACCTCATCTTTAAACTTTGCATTAAAACCCATTTGCAAATTGTCATGTGTCGTATCCCGGACTATATCCGCAAGTTTCTCCAAGTATTCTTTTAAAWAATTAGGTGACTCCACACACGTGACAAGGTTTAACATGGCAAATTTTTGGGCAATGTCCAATTGATGGTTGTCCATTAGTTTATTGTTGACAACGCAGAGCACCACYACTCTCTTACTTGAAGACAATTTCGGTGAAGAAAGTCTCAATGCGTCTAAAAGAGAGCCTGTTCCTGCGTGTGTGATGAACAATTCGGGTAGATATGCGTGCAAGAAGGCAGGGATGTTGTTTGATAAGGCGAATCCGCAGATGGTTACCTTTGATTTAATGGTGGTGGTGTGTAGAAACGTGTGTAATATCGTGTTTGTTTCTAATAGTTCAAACACAGATTCTTGTGAGGTTTTGCTGGTTGGATTAATATTTTTCGAGGACAAGTCTGCAATAAAATCAGATTGCTTGGCCAGGTAGGTGTTCAAAAGAGATTCAAATCTATCAGAATAATTGTTCCCATACTGAAAGACAATGTTGACGGTTTCAGGTGTATTGGTGGTGGAATCGTGAAATGTTTGAATTGCGTTTGTGATCAAAAGGTTGAGGTTGTTGATGAGTTGTTGGACAAGAGCATCAAAGGGAACAGTGGCTCCTACTGTTATGTATATGTTGACCATGGGAAGATGAATGGAGTGGTGGTTGGTGTGTTTGTGTATAGTTCTTAGATAGAATTTCAAACTCACAACCTTTAAACACGCGAGACCAGAGTTTTATGCTGAATTGTAAATCAATCACATGACAGTAGTTACCCCACCCACAACTTCATATCAACATACTATCACCTGACCTACACTYTTTCCTTTTTGTTTCTTCAAGGGTGTAAAGTCTATCCAGTGATTTGTTTAAACGGTGGCAAAAATCTTTCAATCCTCTTTGCATTCATTTTTGAATGATGATAGTRAAGAGCATCCTACTAACAACACCAAAAACAGCTCAACAATGGCAGGAGTRAAACCATTTTTTGAAGCACAGATCCAAGATTGCGAGATCTTGATCAGAAACAAGCAAGAAAATTTGCATAGATTGGAAGCCCAAAGAAACTTGTTGAATGACAARGTAAAGTTTATCAAAGACGAATTGGTGTACTTGCAAGAACCAGGGTCGTATGTTGGTGAAGTTGTGAAAGTGATTAATGACAAAAAAGTGCTTGTCAAAGTGCAACCGGAGGGGAAATACATTGTGGATGTGGCCTCGAACATCGACATCAAATCTTTGAAAGTGAACCAAAGAGTATGTCTTAAATCCGACTCGTATGTTTTGCACAAAGTGCTTGAAAACAAAGTCGATCCATTGGTTTCATTGATGATGGTGGAAAAAGTGCCGGATTCCACATACGATATGGTTGGTGGATTGACCAAACAGATCAAAGAAATCAAAGAAGTCATTGAATTGCCGGTCAAACATCCGGAATTGTTTGAAAGTTTAGGGATCCAACAACCAAAAGGTGTGATTTTGTAYGGACCTCCAGGAACAGGGAAAACATTGCTTGCAAGAGCAGTGGCACATCATACAGATTGCAAATTTATAAGAGTTTCCGGGGCCGAATTGGTGCAGAAGTACATTGGTGAAGGGAGCAGAATGGTGAGAGAGTTGTTTGTGATGGCAAGAGAACACGCACCAAGTATTATATTCATGGACGAAATCGACTCAATTGGATCGAGTAGAGGCGATGGAGGCAGTGGAGGCAGTGGTGGTGGTGATTCTGAAGTGCAAAGAACGATGTTGGAACTATTGAACCAGTTGGATGGGTTTGAAAGCTCAAAAGATATCAAGATCATCATGGCAACAAACAGATTGGATATTTTGGACCCAGCCTTATTAAGACCAGGAAGAATAGACAGAAAAATCGAGTTCCCACCACCAACAGTGGCAGCCAGAACAGAAATTTTGAAAATCCATAGCAGAAAAATGAACTTGACCAGAGGAATCAATTTGAAAAAAATTGCAGAAAAGATGAACGGATGCTCGGGTGCCGACGCCAAAGGTGTGTGCACGGAAGCAGGCATGTACGCATTGAGAGAAAGAAGAATCCATGTTACCCAGGAAGATTTCGAATTGGCAGTGGCCAAAGTGATGAACAAGAACGACGAAACAGCGATCTCGGTGGCCAAATTGTACACCTGAAAAGGGATGTCTATTAATGTTGACATGWATCCATATAGTTTGATAAGTATAATAATAAAYGTGTCTATGTGTATGCTCTAATTGCTGAGCTTATCGTGTAAATACGTCCAGTCAGGTGATCTGTTATAAACTAAATATATTTGTTACCCAGTTTTTTTTGAAAGTTTTGTTTCTTTTTCGCGTTTTTGCTCTTTTCTTTTTCCGGTTCGTTAGTGTGCGTTTTGGCCTGTTAATTTCACAAAGGGTCAGCAAGATTGATTTCATTATGATTTTAGAGGTTCTAGTATGCGATAATTTACATGSTTCGTTTKGTTCATTCACAAAAAGTCGGCCCCAAATCGTTTAAACATTAGGTATATTATTACCTGGTGTTTTTTCTATGACTGAGTGACAAAACTTTCTTATCACATTAAAACCTACAACTTTCTATGCTAAAACCTTTAATAAAAGTTTACCCTCTGCGTCTTCCGTATGCGGAAATTTTAGATTCGAGAAAAAAAAACAAAAAAAACAAAAAAAAAAAAGAAAATTTGAATAAATTCAGAAAAACTTTTTCGCTCTTTTTTGCTTTAATTTCTTGATTTTTTCGCCATTCAAGCAACTCTCTCTCATCGCCATCATCATCATCATCAGGTCAAATCGTTTTGTTCGTTTTTTTTTTTTTTGCAGTGATTAGTTGAAATCTGTTTTCAGATTGTTCAGTATAGCATATACGTATGCTGAACAACAGTTTAAAGTATCTTTCTCAAATCATTATTGGCTTTTTAATTAACAACCGATATCTTGGATTTTTTTTTTTTTTTTAAAGCTTAGTCTATTCTTTGATCTATCTTATAGAACTGMTTTTCGATCGAACAATTCCTTGTTTTTCWATCTCTCTGCAATTTCTGTTTACTAAMCATCTTCCTCGGAAAGACCCAGGCAAGCCACCTAAAAACCAAAAAGGAAACACAGCAACACGGCAACCACTTTCTTTTATCCGAAAAAGAAATAACAAAAAAAAAAAAAAAAGAATCGTGTTACTAGGTTTATTATCAGTTCATTCAAAGACAGATATAATAACATCGGGTTGAATATTAGACCACGYCGTATTAATAGTATCATCATAGTTGCACCTCCTATCGAAGCTGTTTTTATTTTTCAAACCATTTCTTTTCTTTTTTTCCCCCMTAGTATAGTAAAAAAATAGTATATTACTAATATTAAAGYTGCCATTAAAACCAGGTACACTAAAAGAAACAAATTACGTTGAACAAGACTTATTTTATGCACATTAGAGACAACATGAGCACTGAAGAAAGTCACCCACAACAAGAACAACCACAACCACAACAACCACAACAAGCTGGTGTGGAACAGCAATCCCAGGAYTCYAAACCATCCCAACATCAACCATACGGGAAGAAACCTTACAACAACAACAACAACAACAACAACTCGCAAAGAAGAAAGTCCTTTACTAAAAACGGGCCGAATTACAACAATAGACCGTACCATAACAGTAACAACAGTAACGGGCCGTACAAGAAAACCCAGTACAATAACAATGCCTCTAAAGTTGTTTCCAACTACAACAGCAATGTTGCTATGAACACCCAGGGGATGATGGCAGATCCATCTCAAGTTTACGTTGCTCAACAAGGTGCTCCATACATGCAAGCCTACCCATATCCAAATGGCTACTACGCTTATGCACCAGCAAGTATACCCCAACAAGAAGATGCTCAAAACTCAGATGCTCAAAAAGACTTTGAAAAAGAGGGTTCTCAATCGTCTGAAGGACAAGCTGGATCCGGTGCTGCTCAAAGCAAAGAAGGCGAACATGCCACTGCTCAATCGCAAGCCCAAGCTCAATTGCAACAAACCATTTTGGAAAGAAAAATGCAATTGCAACAGGCAAAACAACAACAACAACAACAACAACAAAGTGCTTCTGGAGCAACTTCTGCAACTGCTGCATCCACCGCATCTACTTCTTCTGCTTCTGCATCCTCTTCTTCTTCACCTGATGCTGCTTCCAGCACTGGCTCTACCGCACCAGCTGCAGGCACGAGTCTGAGCGAGCTTTTGAAACAAAAAGCTTTAGAAAGAAAAAGACAAAGAGATTTGGAAAAACAACAAAGCGAAGCTAAAGCAAAAGCAGAACAAGAATCGAAAGAAAAAGTTGCAGAACCAGCACAAGCAGAAAGTGCTGCTGCTACTCAAGATACGACTACTGCTGCTGCTGCTGCTACCGCTAGCGCTTCTGCTGAACAAGCTCAAGCACAAGATGCCGCCGAGTCGTCTGATTCCGAAGCTGAAGAAGCTGAAGAAGCTAAAGAAGCTGAAGAACCAGTCAAAAAAGCTGAACTTGAATCTTCCACTGAAACTAAAGAACAAGTTGAATCTCAACCAGAAGCCGAAAAATCAGCTGAAAAAGAAAACACAGAAGAACAAGGTGAAAAGGAAGAAGACAAGCAAGAAGGTGAACAAGAACCAGCAGAAAGCAAGCCTTTAACTTTTGCTGAAAGATTGAAGCTGCAAAGAGCTCAAAAAGAAGCTTCTGCCGCTTTAGCTACTGAGTCTGAAACCTCCAAGGACAATGAAGAATCGAAAGAAGAATCGAAAGAAGAATCGAAAGAAGAATCGAAAGAAGAATCAAATGAGGAATTAAAAGAGGAATCAAAAGGAGAATCAAAAGAAGCCACACCAGCTCAAGAAGAAACTCCTTTGGCTRCCGACTACGTCTATTTGAAAGATTACAGAATCCAGTTGGAAAATGCTGTTCCAGTGGAAAAAACCGGTGCCAAATTCTTTTACTCTCTTGAAGATCTTTTGGACATTTCTCAAAACGTTAAAGTTTCTGCTGATGCTAGCTGGAAAGCGTCTTGTGAAGAAAACTTGCTAGTGGAATCGTCCCATTTGCCAGGCAGCAACGGGTCCTACAACAAGAAAGGTGGCGCTGGATACAAAGGTGGCCCATACAATGGTCCAGGTGGCAGAAACATGTCCAACAGAAACATGTCTAAAGATGGAAGATCCATGTCTAAAAGAGGTGGAATGGGTGACAGATCTGGTTCTTCGAGATCAGACTCTAAGAGAAGATCCAAAAAGAAAGGTGGTAGAAAAGATGGAGATTACCACGGATCCAGATTTGATCCAGCAACTAACCCTCACGGTCTACCTTCTTCTATCAGAGCTCAACAACAATCCCAACACCAGAATTCCGGTGGTTTTGAAGAAGGCGATGGCAAAAAGGAAGAAAATGCTGAACCAGCTCCTGTTGTCAAATTGAACAAAACAGGTAAAGGTTGGAAACCAAAGACTAAAGAAGTTGTTAAAATCACYACTGCTGACGGTACTGAACTTYTGCCTCCTTCTGAAGTGGAAAAACAATTCAAAGCTTTGTTGAATAAATTGACTTTGGAAAAATTCGATGCTATTTCTTCTCAAGTTGTTGACTTGATGAACCAATCCAAATACGAAGAAGACAATGGTCAATCCGTTGCTATTGTTGTGAAATTTTTGTTGGCCAAAGCTTGTGATGAACCATATTGGTCTTCGATGTACGCGAAATTGTTTGGTGTTTGTGTTCACCAAGCTGACCACGAATTGATCAATCCAAAAGATGAAAACAGCAAAAAGGGTCAATTTTTGGTTGTTCACGAAATTTTAGACAAAGTCAAAAACCAATTTGACGAAGGTTGGGTTGACAAATTGCCAACTAACGAAGATGGTACTCCATTGGATGTTGAAATGATGAGTGACGAATATTACGAATTGGCTGCTGCCAAGAGAAGAGGGTTGGGTTTGGTCAAATTGATTGGGTTCTTGTACGAATCCAACATTGTTAGTGATGGTATTGCTCTACAATGTGTTAAGAAGTTCTTAACTGATATCAACAGTAACCCACAAGATGACACCATTGAAACGTTGATTGAGTTGCTAAACACAATTGGTGCCAAATTTGAAAAAGCYAAATTGGGTAACTTGACTGGTGCTCTTGTTTTGGATTTGGTTTTTGAATGTTTCCAAAAAATCATTGACCAAGAACAATGTTCTGTGAGAATCAGATTCAAGTTGCAAGACATGGGTGATCTGAGATTGAAAGGCTGGGTTGATGAAGAAAAAATGAACTCTGGTCCAAAAACTATCCAAGCTATCCATGAAGAAGAACAAATCAAAAAAGAAAAACAAATGGAAGAAAGACAACAACAGCAATACAGACAACAGAGTAACAGAGGTGGGTCTATGAGAGGTAACAGAAACAACAGTAACTACAGAGACAACTCTTACAACAACAACAACAACAACAACAACAACAGCAGTAGAAGATCGAATAACAACAACAATTCCGGTTTCGGTGGACACARCCAGGGAAGTCCGTTCACTTCTTCTTCTTCCTCCTACCAAAAGGCCAAAGAAGAACCAAAAGAAGAGTCCAAACCAGCCACTGCTGCTAACATGTTTAGTATTTTGGGCGAACACGATGATTAAGTGCGGGAGGGATGATCTATTCATTCGGTGTACGACTTTGTCATTTTCAAGAGGATTTTTGCGAGTCCAAAGCAGCGCATCAATGCTACAAAACAGAAAAAACCGTCTCCTTTTCCATGTACACTAGTTTACTGTTTTGTTTGCAACTTTTTGTCGCTCTATTTTGTTTTTGGATTTCGACATATGTTTGCATTTTGATGTTATTTGCAAAGCTTGCGGTCCTCAATAATATTACGATTACAAGTTTTTTTTTATTATTATTCATCCATTTTGGATTGTAGATTACGTACTATACTATATTTGTATATTTATACTATTGAAAATTTAACGTTTAAATAATGTTCATTAAACTAATTTTTTTTCTGTTGTTGTTGTTGTTGTTGTTGTTGTTGTTGTTGTTGGAGATGAGCAGTGTGACAAAGCAAAGGAGTGGAAACCCAATGTACTGTTCAAGTGTTTTGCTYTGCAGATGTCGGCTCCTCATGTTGTTCAAAGTGCTGTTCTTTCTTCAGTTTCGCAAGCTCCAACTGTTTTGCCAGACCTTCTTGTTTTTTTCTAATTCTTCTTTCTTCTTTGGTTTCCTGTGCATATATCGAGCTTTCGCGAGGAGACGATCCTATACTAGCCTGATCATTTGTGTTCTTTTGAATGATTTCTGTGTTAATTTTGTTGTATAACTCGTTTAATTTTGCTTCATTTTCTTTAAATTTCAAAATGGTCAATGGGTCCATCACGTTTTTCAACATGACTTCAGGGACGATCAGTTGTAAARACCCGTCCGCCTCGTTCAAGTAACCAATAGGGACATCCAATTTGATGTTGATCCTCAAAGCGACATTGAAATTTGAGCCAATGCCACTTTCCCTAAACCCACAGCCCATGGCAACGTTATACAAGCGCGAGGCGGTTTCGAAGTTCCGGCATTTGATGTGCAAAATCAGTGGCTCAAATTTGTACAGTATCAACCTCTTGGTTGTCATATCGATGTTGTCCGTTTCTGTTTCTTTATCATCGCTCAGAAACCGAATTGTACGCTTTGATGATTGAACTTTTTGCAACCATCCAGTGACTTCGTCAACGTTGTGAGTGATATACAACCATTCCCCACCATCACCTTTTCCTCCAAGTTTGTATTCCAGCAGTGCAGACGTTACGGCTTCCTCTGGGCTTTGCGAGCTCTGCTCTGCAGCTGCCTTTGGTGCGGTATTTTCAAGTTGTTTGGTTTGAGGCTTTGCCTTTACCCCTTCAACAAACACAGATAATCTTCCTGAACACGAAGAAGTGGTGACCATGTCGTCACTGTTGTCGTTGATCAACTTGATAATGGGAATGCACAGCGCATCAATCGATCCCTTTGGAGACAAATCTATGTTGGAGTTCAAAATGCTTTGTTTTTTTTGCAAAAATGAGTCTTGCTTTGGAGGCATTGTGTGTGGTTTTAGCTTGTGGTCTTTTGCACTTAAAGTGTTTTGTTCTAGTCGATGAAAGCGTTGGTTYAAATTTGCGATGACTTGTTGATGAGTACGCGTTGAAGATAGATTTTTGGGCTTTTGTTTTGGAGAAAAAAAAAAACAACCCCCCTCCACGCCCCCAAGGTCGAGCAAGCTTAGCGAAAAAGAAAAGAGAACACAGTGTTCCATACATTTCTAGTTTGAACGATATCATAAGTCGAATATGACCAAAAATAAACGCTTCATAYGGTAATGCAAGATTTTCGGTATAACCTGGTAACAATGAAACCTAAGTATACGATGACGGAATAAGGGATCCCATTAAGCCTATGTGTATGGCTTTAAAGTCTTGTACTATCCTGAAGTTTACCCAGACCCAGCAGTAAGCTCATTAGCTTTATCACGTGCCTGTGTTGAAAGACGAAGCAACCTTTTTTCGTTATCTCAATTCAAGATATTAGGCGCATACTAGAGAAGTCCAAGGTAAATTTGTTTGAAAAGACACAGAAATAAACCACTTGAAACATCTTGAATTGCACCAGCTAGCAAATCAAGAGACAAAAAAAAAAACAAAATCATATCTGCACGAATAGCTCACAAAGGTTTTGTAATGAGCAAATACGGAAGCAGAGATTACACCACGGGGCATCCCAACTCGAAACACGAAAGGACCGACAATTTCCAAAGCACCAACGGAATTGACCAAAATCATAACACGAATGAAGGCTACTACATTGACAATAGTGATGGGCGTGCAGCAGGGTCTATGCATGTGGGAGATAACCGGGCTTTAGAAGACGAAGGCGACAACAACAACAACAACAACAAYRACAATGACAATGACAATGACAATGACGTTGACGGCGACACAGAGGCAACCCACGCTACTGTTTTGTTGATGGGGTTGAGACGGTGCGGGAAATCGTCTATTTGCAAAGTTGTGTTTCACAACATGCAGCCGCTAGACACACTATATTTGGAGAGTACGTCCAAGCCCACCGTGACGTCTAATAAATTGAACAAAAATTTGATCAACTTGAGTATAATGGAGTTGCCAGGGCAATTGAACTTTTTTGAGCCAAACTACGATCACGAAAAGATCTTTAARAAAGTCGGGGCATTGATATACATCATTGACTCGCAGGATGAATACTTGAACGCCATTACCAATTTGGCTATGATTGTTGAGTACGCCTACAAGATCAATCCCAGAATCAACATTGAGGTATTGATTCACAAAATCGATGGTTTGAACGAAGATTTCAAGTTGGACACTCAAAGAGACATCATGCAGCGTGTTGGAGACGAGTTGCTAGATTTGGGGATAGACAACCAGAACGGGTCTGGAATTTCGATCAACTTTTATTTGACCTCTATTTTCGATCACTCTATTTACGAAGCYTTGAGTAGGATTGTGCAAAAATTGATTCCAGAGTTGCCATTTTTGGAAAACATGTTGGACAATTTGGTTTTGCATTCTGATTTGGAGAAAGCGTTTTTATTTGATATCAATTCCAAGATATACGTTTCTACAGATTCATCACCAGTGGATATCCAAACATATGAAGTGTGCTCGGAGTTTGTTGATGTGACTTTGGATTTGGAAGATTTGTACTGTGTGAATTTGGATTCTCAGCAACACGGTGGTCGTGGTCAGAATAAATTGGACAAAGATAAAGAAATCATGAGTTTCAGTAAGTTGAACAATGGGTTGTGTATATACATGAAGGAGATGGTTAGAGGATTGGCTTTGGTTGCATTAGTGCGTTTGAARAAYGARGAYACTACGAATAATGCAAACTCTGGGGCTATACAGAGCTCGACAAAAACTATCAACGAGTATTTGACCGTGATTGACTACAATGTGGAAATATTCAAAAAAAGTTTGGAGCAAATATGGAAAACTAGATAAACCGTGATGCGGTTGGTCCCCAATATTAGGCATTGAACTTAGTTAWRGWAAATGACTTAATACCTAAAGGTGAGAACTTCAAAGTGAACAATGCCAACTTGTGATGCARTTGGGGGTTAAGTGTTTCGAAATTTTGTATAATGCCAYAACATAACCTSTTTGTAATAAAGTGGGATAGGCAGTGTTGCTATTTTTTCTTCTTCTTTTAATTGCAATTGTTATTTGTGCTTATAGTTTGGTGGTTACTATTGATACTTTTAAATCCACTTCTTATTCCCTATTTAGAATAAATTGATACTTTTTTTCAAGATTTGGTTGCTGTAGAGTTGTTTTTTTTTTGTAATAAAGTAATTGAGAATGCGCGTACGTTTTCAATAACAACAGCGAGTTCATCCAATKASTTGACATCATYACTCAAGAAAATCTTTGAGACCATGGGGGRCTCTGTAATATGTATTAGTACTGATGTGTTGTMAAAACTATATCACACTTTTGAGATGCTTGTTTTGMAAGTACTACAAGAATACATTTWGCCAGCATGTTTGGCATATGCATCAACCTTAATATAGTACTAGCCGCAATTTATGATTTTAACGATTTGTAAGGTTGGCCGAGTGGTTTAAGGCGTCAGATTTAGGTGAAGCTCATTAACAGTGAGCAACACTAGGAGATATTCGTAATCTCTATYAAACATTCTGATATCTGCGGATGCGCGGGTTCGAATCCCGTACCTTACACTTAGTTTTTTTACTATTTTTTTATGTCTATAAAATTTGATMGGCTAGCACGCAAAAAGCCACTATTCTTCTTGATTTTCAATAACTAGTAAGGTTGGCCGAGTGGTTTAAGGCGTCAGATTTAGGTGTAACTCGTTCAATCGGGRTCACATTGTGAARATTTACCATTTTCACTAAACATTCTGATATCTCCGGATGCGCGAGTTCGAATCTCGTATCTTACAGTCTATTTATTTTTTGGTAWTATTTTTTAAATGTGATCAACCATTGTTTTTTTTTTTTTTT
>LPNM01000003.1:578119-605882 GCA_001747045.1 Hanseniaspora osmophila | reverse complement strand
TTTTTTTTTTTTGAAGCTTCTGTSTTTTTGATATCAAGGGATTTATTGATTGCAGTAGATTTGGTTTTTTTAATAATGTTATTTTTTGCCAATTTAATTCAACAGTAGTTAAGTGCTGAATTCAGCTTCTCTTTGCCATTAATATCCAGAACATRTCAGAAAGAGAAACCCCATTAAGGATATACCAAGATGGGGTTTTCTTCACATGAAACTCTATATTATGACTRCCATCTTKCTTTGAAATAATTATCAATCTCGTAAAACTAGTGTTGCAGAGACATTGTGTATTTGTAAGAAAGTACGTTATGCTTCATATCCCAAAATGAAGTCAGTGTAGCCTTTTTATAGCAAAGATGAAACCAGATAACTAATTTTATCTACTCTTTCTTTTCTTTTATCTGTGGCAATATATATATTGCATCTTTTATAATTATAGCATAGTTAAAGAGCTACAAAGATATTACACTTAACAATAAAAGACACATGWAAAGGCACAGTAATTAAATTGTAAGGTTGGCCGAGTGGTTTAAGGCGTCAGATTTAGGTTGAGTTCAGATCTGAACGAAACTGGAAAATCATTATGATTTTCGTTCCAAACATTCTGATATCTGCGGATGCGCGGGTTCGAATCCCGTACCTTACACGTTATTTACTTTTTACTATTTTTTTTTYTTGTTTTTTTCAACACACTTTTGGTTTCTGAAAATAGTACAATATCATAATATCACGYGAAATGATTATAATAGTGGTTTTTTTTTTTTTTAAAATATATACGTCAAGAGCTTGAGTTTAAACAGAACGTCACAGTTTATTTCCGCTCAACACTTGGGTTAAACAAGAAGTCTTTAGGCGGTGGGAAATATAATACAAATAGAAAACTGTGGTGGTGGTGAATTTCATGTGTGTGTGTGTGTGTGTGTGTCTTATCCTAGGGGAAGAAGAAGAAGAGATACAAGGAACGAAATAGAAGAAGACTAATAATAATATCAAGACCTACTATCCAATGAAGCATTCGAGAACTTGCAAAACAAAACTTAGCAACCTCCTTTGTTTTCAAAGACTCGGTGTRTATAGATTTAATTGTGTATTGAAATGGTRAATCTGCACAAAAACAACAGACGAAAGTTCAGATAAGGCCTGTTCGGGTTGGTTCCTGTAAAGTCAATTAAGTTGATGTATTTTGAAAAAGGTTGCACATTTCCGTTTTTTTTTTTTTTCTTATTTCTTATTTTTAAAACTGGACTCTTAGTAATTATAATATCCACCACACTTTTTTTCTCCAAATTTAACTAAAGTTGGATCGAGGAAGTCGAGGGTGTGTTTTGCGAAATTTTTCTGCCATATTTACATAAATCTTCCACGACTTTCAATTTTTAATGCAAATCCAAACTTGGGTTGTATATAAGTAGACTTGTTCAAGATTAATTTAAAAGGGTTGAAATTACGGTTAGCATTTTGTGATAAACGTTTCTAGTAAAAAAAACACTAAAAAAATCAAGACCAAAAAACCAGGATCTAAAACAAAATAGACCTAAAAACAAAAAAAAAAAAACAACTTTCTTCCCATACACAGCAACAATGCCTTCCCATTTTGATACTTTGCAATTGCACGCTGGTCAAGAACCAGACAACGACAACAACAGACCAAGAGCTGTTCCTATCTATGCCACTTCTTCTTATGTTTTCAACGACTCCAAACACGGTGCTCAATTGTTTGGTTTGGAAACTCCAGGGTACATTTACTCCAGAATCATGAACCCAACCAACGATGTTTTCGAAAAAAGAATTGCTGCTTTGGAAAACGGTATTGGTGCTTTGGCCGTTTCTTCTGGTCAAGCTGCTCAAACTTTGGCCATTGCTGGTTTGGCTCATGCCGGTGATAACATTGTTTCCACCTCTTATTTGTACGGTGGTACTTACAATCAATTTAAAGTTGCTTTCAAAAGATTAGGAATTGAAGCTAGATTTGTTGATGGGGATGAACCAGAAGATTTTGAAAAATTGTTTGATGAAAAGACAAAAGCTGTTTACATTGAAAGTATTGGTAATCCAAAATACAATGTTCCAGATTTTGAAAAAATTGTTGCAATTGCTCACAAACACGGAATCCCAGTTGTTGCCGATAACACTTTTGGTGCCGGTGGGTATTTTGTGAAACCAATTGACCACGGTGTTGATATTGTTACCCATTCTGCTACCAAATGGATTGGTGGACACGGTACCACTATTGCTGGTGTTATTGTTGACTCTGGTAAGTTTCCATGGGGTAAATACCCAGAAAAATTCCCTCAATTTTCCAAACCAAGTGAAGGTTATCACGGTTTGATTTTGAACGAAGCCTTTGGACCAGCTGCTTTTATTGGTCATGCCAGAACCGAATTGTTGAGAGATTTGGGTCCAGCATTGAACCCATTTGGTGCCTTTTTGTTGTTGCAAGGTTTGGAAACTTTGTCTTTGAGAGCTGAAAGACACGCTTCCAATGCTTTGAAATTGGCCCAACATTTGGAAAAATCTCCATACGTTTCTTGGGTTTCTTACCCAGGTTTGGAATCTCATCCATACCACGAAGCTGCTAAAAAATACTTGACAAACGGGTTTGGTGGTGTTTTGTCCTTTGGTGTCAAAAATTTGAAAGACGAAAAAGCCGTTGCTGCTGCCAAAGAAGACCCATTCAAGGACTCTGGTGCTCAAGTTGTTGATGCTTTGGAAGTCGTTGCCAACGTTGCCAATGTCGGTGACTCCAAATCTTTGGCCATTGCTCCATACTTCACCACTCACCAACAATTGTCTGAAGAAGAAAAATTGGCCTCCGGTGTCACAAAAGATTTGATTAGAGTTTCTGTCGGTACCGAGTTCATCGACGACATCATTGCTGACTTTGAACAATCTTTCAAAAAAGTTTTCGGTGAAAAATAAGTTGCTTGAGTTGCGGAAATTTAGGTGTATGAGTATATACACTATTATTATTATGTAAATATAGATGATCTTTTGTGTATGATTTTTAAATATATTGATTATGTTTGAATGGGAAATCAAGTAGGTGTTTTTGCATGCCTTGCATTTTTTTTTTCTCAATAAGAATATTGAAAAAAAACTTTTTGAATTTAAACCCAGTGGACGTCAATCACTTGAATGTCTTTTGRTAAGGATTTTTTTGCTGGGACGTSCAAGTTCTGCCAGYTTTAATTCAGCATCTGTGTGTAGCACTTTTTCAATAACGCACTTGYRGTACCAAAGCAACCAAATTGGACCAGTAATAATGCATTACCGAACCGTATATATCGTACATCGTTTGCCAAAGAGATTTTTTAGCTTTTCAACTCAATGGAGATGAGCTCAGGTTTTCCAAAYTCCGAYATCAACCAATAAAGGATACTTKGACTTACRCAGGACCAATTGTGGCTTGACTGGAAATGCTTTGAGTTGAATTTTTTTTTTGAATTTTGCGCAATGTGAAAACAGATATTTGTTATTGTAAGATGCTCCCTTACTTGAGCTACTAATTATCTGCTATGTCAAACTGCATTTAGTATAGCTGAAAAAAAAAACAAAAAAACAAAAAAACTAAAAAACACAAAAACACAACACTGCTACCCGTTTCTATTACAAAATCACCATTTTCACCCATTTTTTACTCTTTGGGACTCGTTAGCGCCATATTGTTCGATATCAAATAAATAATGTTTTTAATCATGAAATAAATACATATATATATATATATATATATATATATATATGTGAATAAATATTGTAATAGTATAATCAATTAAGAAAGAAAGAAAGAAAGAAAGAAATAAATAAGTAATGAGGATGACAAAGTGACAGTTAGAGCGGAAACTCGTCATCACTCATCGAAGAAGTTGTTCAATCACTTGCTATTTGCTTTGTAATTTTATTTCTTGGCCAACTTGTTCAAAGCACTACCAGCTTTGAACCATTCAATTTGTTCTTCATTAAAGGTATGAGTCAAAGCAGCATCCCATGGAGCGCTTCCGTCTGCTGGGTGAACTCTCAAAGTCAAGTCTTTACCTGGAGCAAAAGTGGTCAATCCCAAAACGTCAACGTGGTCTTGTGGGTTAATTTTTTCGTAATCTTTTGGATTTTTAAAGTTTAGAGGCAACAAACCTTGTTTTTTCAAGTTTGTTTCGTGAATTCTGGCAAAAGATCTTGTAATAATGGCAAACCCACCCAAGTATCTTGGTTCCAAAGCAGCGTGTTCTCTACTGGACCCTTCCCCGAAATTTTCGTCACCAATAACAACCCATCTGACTCCGTGGTCTCTGTAGTAGCCGGCAACTTCAGGAACAGTACCATAAGTGTTGGTCAATTCATTTTTGATGCAGTTTGCCTTTTTATTTTCTGCATTGATAGCACCGATCATGTAATTGTTTGAGATATTTTGTAAATGACCTCTATATTTCAACCAAGGACCTGCCATTGAAATATGATCAGTTGTTGTTTTACCTAAAGATTTGATCAAAATTGGCATATTAAAAGCATCTTTACCGTCCCATTTTTTAAAAGGTTTCAATAATTGCAATCTATCACTGGATGGTGAAACTTGAACTTGAACTGAAGATCTATCTTTTGGAGGAGCTTGATAGGTGTTTTCACCTTTATCGTAACCATTTGGAGGTAATCCAATTCCATGTGGAGGTTTTAACATAAATTCTTTACCTTCAGAATCTTTTAATTTATCGGTTAATGGATTAAATCTTAAATCTCCTGCAATTGCAAAAGCAGTGGTGATTTCTGGAGAAGCAACAAATGCGTGAGTTGATGGATTCCCGTCATTTCTTGAAGTGAAATTTCTGTTATAAGAAGAAACAATGGTATTTTTGTCACCTTTTTTAATATCTTTTCTGTCCCATTGTCCAATACATGGTCCACAAGCATTGGCTAAAACAATCCCACCAAATTCTTTAAAAGTTTCCAATTGTCCATCTCTAGCAATGGTTGCTCTAATTTGTTCTGAACCTGGAGTCACAGTATAAATTGTTTTAGCTTTTAAACCATGAGATGCAGCATCTTTAACAATTGAAGCAGCTCTAGACATATCTTCATATGAAGAATTTGTACAAGATCCAATCAAACTAACTTTAACATCTAATGGCCAATCGTTTTTAACAGCAACTTCTTTCATTTTAGAAATTGGGGTTGCTAAATCTGGAGTAAATGGACCATTAATATAAGGTTCCAAAGTATTTAAATCAATTTCATAAATTTCATCATATTCTGAATTTTTATCAGCAATCAATAAATCTTTATGATATTGATTAGCAAAATCAGCAATTTTATTTCTTCCAGTTGCATTTAAATAAYCAATCATTGATTTATTATATGGGAAAACAGAAGTTGTTGCACCAATTTCAGCACCCATATTACAAATGGTTGCCATACCAGTACAACTAAAAGTTTCAACCCCATCACCAAAATATTCAACAATTTTCCCAGTACCACCTTTAACAGTAGTCATACCTGCTAATTTCAAAATAATATCTTTTGGTGCAGTCCATCCATTCATTTTACCAGTTAATTTTACTCCCATGATTTTTGGAGCTTTTAATTCCCATGCTAAATTACTCATAACATCAACTGCATCAGCACCACCAACCCCAATAGCTAATTGACCTAATCCACCAGCATTAGGTGTATGTGAATCAGTACCAATCATCAATGCACCTGGGAAAGCATAATTTTCTAAAATAATTTGATGAATAATTCCTGAACCTGGTCCCCAAAAACCCATATTATATTTAGATGTTGCACTACTTAAAAAATCATAAACTTCTTTATTCAAATTGATTGCTCTTGTTAAATCTTTTTCACCACCAATTTGAGCTTGAATTAAATGATCACAATGAACTGTTGTTGGTTTTGCAACTTGTGGTAAACCTGCACTCATAAATTGTAAAATAGCCATTTGTGCTGTTGCATCTTGACATGCAACTCTATCTGGTCTCAATTTTAAATATGAAACACCTCTAGTAATTTCTTGTTCATGTGGTTTATCCAAATGTCCATATAAAATTTTTTCAGCATATGTCAATGGTCTATTCAGTCTTTCTCTAACAATATTAACATTTTCCAAATTTTGTTTGTAATTAATAAAAGAATGATCTTCCAATAAATTTTGATGAACTTTAGAATCTCTAGTAATGGCAGAAGCAGAAGCAGAAGCAGAAGCAGAAGAAGATGCCAATCCTCTTGTGGCAGTAGTTCTTGCCTTTGTGAAAAGGTTTCTACTGGCTAGCATAGTGTGTTGTTGTTGTTGTTGTTGTTGTTGTTGTTGTTTATTGTTGTTTGTTTATTGTTTTCAAGTGATAAATATCATATACTATATATCATTCAATTATATATATATATATATATATATACAATTAATCATAAAATTATATAAATTTATAATATCATAAATTACCAACTTGTTTAAATAATTTAAAATAAATTCAATTAATCAATAGATTTAATCCTTCAAACTCCTTTTTTTTTTTTCTTTCTTTGATTTAATGATCATATAATATAATATAGTATAATATAGTATAGTATAATACATTCATATCATATCGTATCATATCATATCATTAATCTTCATTGTAATAAACAAATTGTATTATACCATAGTAAATTAAATTATACCATAGTAAATTAAATTATACCATAGTAAATTAACTTAAATTAAAATTATTTTCCCCTTTGAGTGATTAACTTACATAACTTACATAATTGAATTAAGTTGAGTAAGTGAATTAAGTTGAGTAACTGAATTAACTTGAGTAACTGAATTAACTAAACTTTAACAAAAATTAACCTTTACCGGTAATCGCATTAAACCGAGAATGATAATAATGAATTACATTAAATAGAAAAATGCGTGACTTTTATTCTTCATTTTTTTATTTGGTTAAGAAGAGAAAAAAGAGACGAATATTGATGACAACAACAACAACAACAACAACAATAACAACAATAATAATAATAATAAAGATCATGTAAATTAAATTAAATTGAAAAAAGAGAGGGTAAGTTAGTAGTAGAAATTAGCCAATTATTATTGGATATATAAAGAAAAAAAATATTGATTTGAAATAACAAAGAGTATAAAGTATAGAGTTCCGTGTTTCGGGAAAGTGTTTGTGCTTTTATGTGATCAATGTTAAAGTCACTTGACTGGATAAAATATATTCAAAAAAGAGAAGTAAAAGAGGGGAAGTAAAAAGAAACAAAGAAACAAAGAAACAAAGAAACAAAGAAACAAAGAAACAAAGAATGCATGAGAGTGTTGTACTCGTGCAGTGTCATATATCTGTATATATCGGATCCGAATAGAGGAAATGTTCTAGAACGTGTAATTAGATATACATGGACCGATGATCGGAATGTTTGAAATTATATATATAAAAAAAATATAAACAAAATAAATAACACAACTATCTATGCATTAATGATTAGTACATTTTTTTTTTTTTCATCTGTCTATCTCTATTGAGGGTAGATATTGGATCTTAAAAGAGATGAGCGGCTAGATAATCTATTTCGAGTGATTGTAAATATATTACTATTACTACTATTACTATTACTACTATTACTACTATTACTACTATTACTACTACTATTACTACTACTATTACTTCTACTATATTACTTCTACTATTACCACTAGTTATAGAAAAGTACATGGCGTGTATATAAAATAGTCATTAAATAGTAGTTTTTAAGTAGCTCTTAAAAGACTAATAAGGGATTCCGTTAGTCAACTTTTGAAACTCATCGTACCCCTTGGTGTACATACTTTCATACGATTTATTAATCAAATGTTTCATATATTGAGCAGCTTGTAAATCGTCTTTTTCCAATACAAATCTATTTTGTAAATTTTTAATGGTTTTATTTGCTCTAAAACAAGGTAATCCACTATCCAACATTGGTTCAATACATTTGATAATAAATTCATGTTGCCRTCTCAATTGTAAAAATGCTTGACAACATAATTTTTCAAACAACATAAAATATTKGCTATTTTTAGATCCTCCCAAAATTTTAACCATTTCTTTGGTCAATTTRAAAGGAACAGCTTCAAATTTAACTCCACCAGGAACAATATCAAAAATAAATCCAAAATCAATATGTAAAATATGACCTAAATCATCATACATGATATTCCCATTATGTCTATCTTTAAATTGTAACAAATATGAAATAACACTATAACCGGCAAGTGATTTAATAAAATTGAGTCTAGCTACTTCAAATTCCATTGAATTTTCATCTCCAAATTTATTCAAAAACCATTCATATAATCCATTCACAGCTTCACGACCAAGCATATCTCTACTAATACTATGTGGTAAAACATCAATTAATCCACAACCGGCATTTGTTGCAATCACACGATACGGAAAAACATAAATATCCAAACAATAATGTTCCCAAATGTTTTTACAAACATTGATTAATTGRATAGCTAAAACATCTTGTCTACAATCATCACCAACTTTGAAAATAGCACTTTGCCATCTTAAATCAGGATCTTTGTGTAAATTAGAAGTGGAAGTAGARGTRGAAGTAGWAGTRGAAGTRGAAGTAGTAGTGGAAGTAGTAGTAGTAGTGGAAGTGATAGTAGTAGTCTCAGTATTAGTCTCAGAAGAGGAACTTCCCCTGATCAAAAAGGTTGCCATAAAGGGTGCCTTGGCGTGACTTTGCAATGGTTTCCCGCTCAGTCTGTCAATATCAACAACGGTTCCATCAGGGTGGGAGGGCAAATAGACCCTAGGTTTGATCTTAATCAAAGCCATTTCTTCATCGATTTTCAATTTTTTTTCCATCTTGGATTTTTTRATAAACGGTTTYAATTTCCCAGATATCGCAGTAACTTCATTGAAAAATCCAAATTCCAAATCGTAAAACTCACGCTCACGTCTTGTGAAATTATTTAAAATCTTAATGTACAATTTGTCCAATAATGGTTTTAAAACYTCATCAGGAACAACACCTTCGTCGTCCTTGTACATATTGGCCAACATGTTCCAAATGATTTGATGCTGGAAATACATGTTGATTTTCCCAGTATCAATAATAAATYTTTCAACATACCCTGATAAATCGTATCTCAAACATTGAACAATTTGTGGAATATAAAAAAAAACAACACGCGAATCATGATATTCTAAAGATTTCAAATTGAATTGCAAAATAACATTACTCAGATTTTTACTCCCATTTCTTCCTCCACTAATCAACATTTTGAAAATATTAATCGATTGGATAGGCGCAATGGGTTTAAAAAAAACCATGTATTTGTACAAAAATTTTAAAATATCACCACTTCCATTGGATAATAAATACGGCAAAATCAAATCACCATTTTGTAACATAGAATTAGTAATGTGTGATGAACCAACCAATAATTTGATTAAAAGAGACCCAAATTTGTTTGATAAACGGAATCTTTCCAACAACTGCAAACACAACCCACAATCCATCGCAAAACACGTTTTCACAAGAGATTCACTGATGTCAATGCTGTTGGCACCACCATCACTAAAGTCTCCTAAAACGCCGACAACATTTGAATTGTCCAAACTCATCCAATCGCGCATATTTTTGATTTCAAGCGCAATCATTTTTTGTAAAATGATCACTTGGTTTTTAGAACTAACAGCGTCATCTTCCAATGGATCCACAAACTTAACAATTTTTTGAAAACAATAAGCCAATCTTGTTTGCACTTTTTGTAATTGTTCCAAACAAATTATCATTTCAATCTCATTCTCTCCATATATCGAAGACTGACCATTTGGTAAAGAAAACCAAAAACACCCATCATAAATTAACCAATTGCATAATTGCGTCAATTGCATAAAGTCTCCTTGCAATTTCTCAATGCAAATCAATAAAATCTCCATAATGTCCAATCTAACTTTTAAACTGTACGGATGCGTGCTTAATGTAGAAAAAACACGCGGTGTAGCAATCAAGGACAAAAACGAATGCACCGTACCATTTAGTCCCGTAAAACTTGTGCCATTCCCAACGTACTCCTTTTTAAYAAATTGACACCAAAATTGCAAAACGTGATGCATCTTCTCAAAATGCACCATCGTGATCCGGTCTCTGTGTTGAATCCGTTCAGTGTCACTAGGCTTGTACTCCATCTCRTTGTACTCACTCCCAACAATATCAAACGTTTTACTAAACACGGGGAAACYAYTGCCCAAACTGTTTTCAAAAGTCCCTGGAAAAGCCAAGCTCCAACAATGGATAAATTCACTCAAAAACAAATTTTTGAAAAAATCCTTTTCTTTCATAACATTGGCCCAAATATCAACACTATGCTTGATCACAGATAAACTGTCCATCTGTTCCTCAAAATTAATAGAAGAGTTTGACAACTCAACCATCGAAACCTCATACAGCTCGCGGATCAATTGCAACCCGCCGTCTTGAAAGTTTTGATCAGGGTCCCCAATACAGAGCAAAGTTGAAGTCAAATTCAAATACTCGATCAAGTCGCGCGATAAATGAAGACCTTGGAGCACCATCGAATTCCGTGTTTTCACGATCTCATCACGAGAGAAAAACCCCATATTGTCGCTCCAAAAACTAGAACTCCAAGACTGCTTGGACAAAAACTTGTACGCGTTATCAAACTTGGTGACAGATGCAGAYGTGGAAGGATGGTACGTACGAGGAGGAAAAACAGCTTTCAAAATTGGCTTTTCCCTTGAGGAGATCCCCGTGGCATGCGTCATCGCAAAGGAAACTGCATAGTCAATCTCGTCTGCATAGAAATCAGCATGCCCAGAAAAACGGCCTCCACTGTTTCCTCTTTTCGTTTTGAGAGAAATGAATTTTTGCATCAAAATTTCAATGTCGTCTTGATAATACTTGAAACTTTTGGAAATCCATTTGGAGTAAAATTGCTCCATCAATTGCAAAGTTTGGATTCTCCAAGTATCGTTCATTGGCAAAAAAATCGTTTCTGTATGTGCACCGCCCGTGTGAATAGTGTATTTGAACGGAGGCGACATCGTTGTTTGTTTCATGTCCACACAACTCTTGAACACAACACTCAACAAGCCCAACATGGTGAAAATACTGTTTTCATCGCGGATCAAAATGTCTGGACAATGCTGGATAAAAGAGTTGCAACACTCAAAAGACTGCCTTTGCACGTCAACGTCTCTGGAACTAGTGCATATCAACAATTTCTGTAAATCAATTGGGGCTCTGCATGAAGCGCCCTTGATCAACTTGGTTTTTTTGGAAATCCATTTCACCAATTCCAAACTAAAAATTTGRAAAAATTTGTTGAAATGAGATTTTACTTGCGGATCGGTCAAATACAATATGCAATTCGAAACACTTTCATTGGAAAGAGAATCACAACGRTATAGCTCCAACATAATCGAGGAGCTCAAAAACAAAGTTTTCACCTGATTACTAACACTGTTATTTGAAATCAAAGAATTTTCCAACTTATGGAAATGCTGAATTACGCTGTTTTGCAACTTCAAATTCGAATCACTTGTGTCACGTCTYAAAATAGTGTTCATCTCAAAAGAAGTTTCTCTTGTGGATTTGGGGAAATTCGAAGCCAAAGGAGGAGAGTTGTAAGCAAAAACTTGCAAATAACTGTCACGCATCCCAGACATCGTGCTTAGCGAAACGTGCGTGTTGGAGCTTTTGGAAAYCAAACGTCTATCCAAYTGAGGAAACGGATAATAAAATCCATGAACAACCATGTTAAACCACGAGTTTCTAAATAAAWTGACCAAAGATTCATCCAAATCCTTTTGATAGTTGATTTTACGCTCATTTAAACCAGGCAATAACAAAGAGACTGGCTTTAAATACACCATAATACGCCCACCACTGCTCATAACTTCGTGTTCAGTCTTTTCTGTGTGATTTTGATGTCCATGACTGCGTGCTGATCGATGTGAACTTGCTAGTTTTTGCAATTCAGGTCTAACAAGACCATCCTTTTGGGAGATAGAGCGGCCCTCGTAATCCACTTGAGAAAGCATTTCGCTTGCTTGATTTTCCCCCTCGGCAACAATGTTCTCCAACAAATCTTTCAAATAAATCATATACAGCGGATGTTTTGGACCAAGTTTGTGCAAAACTTTGGAGATTTCACATCTGCTCTCCATACAGCTAGTGATTTTTGCCTTGGATTTGGCGTTTTTTTCGTGGTACTGAATGAATTTAAGTAACAATTGAAACTCGGTTTCCCCAACTTGATTAACCAAAACCGGAACTTTGTGCAAAATAATCGAGTCYAAAGTCTCAGAAACGGTCCCGAATTTTTGCGTCAAAATAGTGATGGTCAAAACATTGATACTCTGGTCGTTRTACAAAGATGCAACATGCACCAAGGCACTGACCACATTGTTCCAGAACTTCCACTTGTCATTCTTCTCCTCGTCATTACTATCAAGAGTCATTTTTCTAAACARATCAGCAGTTTCCTCAGACACATCATCTTTTGGAGTTGCGACTCCATTATKCACACTAGCAGAGCCATCRACGCTTTGAAYAGACAAATTATCCAATAAAWTTTTTTCAGGAAAGTTTTTAAAAATGTTCATGGACTGTAGAGTTGTCAAAGTGTTGGCTCTCTTTTTWATTTCAAATTTTCCATGGCGAGTGTTTTTCTTTCTTGTGGCCTCATTCCCATCTGATTCATCTAGTGATAGGCCGTTCAAAGTAGGTTGTTCTTGGAAAWTTTGSAAAAACTTTGAATTAATGGAATCATCAATCACGGCTTTTCTTTGATTCAATGAGGCCAAATGGGCCATTGAATTTTGGCCCAATAAATTTGTTATATCGTACACAGAAGATACAACAGCATCTTCAGTCAAAGGTGGTAGCCCCAATGAGAAATTTTTAGAGATTCTTACCACAAGCTCGTTGGAAACAAATTTGTTGGAAATGAAAATAGGGAACATGTTCAACAACTCCGTAGTTAGCTGCTCTGTGTAATAGTTCAATAGCGAAGCAAACGTCATTATAGACACTAAAAAACCTTCATAAAACAAGTAGCTGTCGTCGGTGTAAGCACGCATAAACTCCAGAATGATGTCAACAACTCTTGCAATGTTCAAGTCCGTTTTGACATTCTCAGTCATGAACAACAGCAAAGAAGACACTTGCAAGCAACAATCTTTGTTCATGAAGGCAAACTCAACTTTGCTGAAAGTTGACAAGTTCATGCTTTTGTGCTGCAAGTAATCCAAAGTTTCCAAAGAGAATTTCAAACAATCTGACAAAAAAGAGCCATGTTTTTTGATTGTTTTCAAGAACGATTCAAATTTCACAGTTCCCTTTTCGTTTGACAATTCACATTTTTTCAATCTTAAAATGTGTTCAATAAAACTGTAGTCATCGGAAAAATTGAATTTGTTTTTCAAGATCAAAATCTGCAATGCGGCAATCCTTTCACCAAACATGAAAGARGAAAGTTCGTAATTCAGGTCAAAATAAGACATCAACGTGTCATCGTAATTTTCGTTTTGTAACACATTGGTGATTTGTTCGTGAAAGCGGGCATCGAAATGTCCATCAGAAAAGTTCCAATCCCAAAAYTGTCTTAGGACCACATCATGCAGCTTGCTAGGCGCGTCATCGGTAGCTGTTTTGATGAATGCATTAAGCAAACCTAGCAATGAGCACAAACTATACGTTGTAAACTTGTAGTTTTGAAAATTTTTCAAAAACATGGTTTCAATTCTGGATTGCAGATTTGAGTATTTAGCGTAACACCGGATCAAAAATGTACAAAGATTGTAAGTCAAACACTCATATACGGACCTACCGTCAGGTCTGACATTGTGCACATCTTTGAACTTGTTTTTGCAAATATCATTGAATTGCTGCTTTGTGCAAGTAGAAAAGTAGTGTGAAATAACATTATCTATCAAATTGGCAGCCTGGTCTTCAGTTTCGGGAATAGAGGAGCACACAGCAAATAGAATTTCAAGTTCATTCAACGTCAATGGAATGGTGTACACTTTCGATCTGTCAGTGGTGTATGACACAGACAATTGRTCAGTTGTCGCTTTCCAGTAAGGCGCAGTTTTGTCCACCGCATCCCCACTCGCAGAGTCCTGCTTCATGGACAGCTGCGTCAATTTTTTCAAACATTCACCCCTGAKGGAAAAATTGTGTCTTCTGAAGGAGCTCATGACACAAAAATGGATGTTGTTCTTCCTTCTTTTTTTTTTTTGTTAGGTGTTTTTGGATTGTTAKTTGGAATTTTCCAAGTTACCWATAACCACTGATTCATAAAAAGGTTTACGGATTGATATCATAAACATGCTGAGAATACCTTTATGCYATGARWTACTCGGAAATAAGATTGCTTAATTTTCTTTTTTTTTTTTTGGGTCTCGTCAAGGTCTCATAAAAAAATGATCACGTGAAAGTGCTTGTATCTAAAGTGACGGGATTTACAACATCAGAACCCCCGAGTGATCTCATCGAGAATTAAGAATRGATGAAATGAGAAACTTTATTAAAGAGCTTTGTACTCATTAAAATACAAACGTATACTGTTACATAAGACTCAATCATGTTAATAATCCTATAAGTGTAAATTCTGCTAGAAAAGAAAGCCAAAAAAAAAAAAAAAAAMCCTCCAAAAAAATAAAGATTACGTAATACCACTGATGCAGATCTTGTTGTCTATCAGAGCTAATATACAGCATTAAAACCCCACTTAACCAGTGAATGAACATAAACCAACACGTATTACATAAAAGTCRAAAAAAGAAAAACATTCTGTGAAACGTCAGTTATTGAGTAGTCTCAATCCTAGGCAAAGACCGTTTTCGTTAAATTGATGTTGAAACAACACGCAAGTGTTTATGCAATTTTCCCCTTTTGGCAACATAGTAGTGTTAATGTTTTTTTCCAGCAAGTAGTTAATTTAATGAATTTTCACACAAAAGGTATTGAAAAAAAAAAAGTTTTGTGCAAATAAAATCCATATATTGAAATACCTCAAGAGTATGTTTCAATCAAAGTATCACGCAAGTTTTTGGAGATGGATTCTGGTTGGGCGTCTTGTAAGTGGAAGATACTTTCGATAACACTTAGTTCTGGAGCGGTAGTATCTAGACCAGTGACGGCCAAGTAGTCGTTCACAACCATACCGGCACCAACAACAGCAGAACCTCTGTTGACGGTACCAGCAACGACTGGAACCTGTAGTAGCGAAGACAATTCTTCTTGATCTTGAACGGTGGTTTGGGGATGGACCAAAGCACCTTGATTACTCAAGGCACAGTACGACCCAACCAAAACGTTCCCACTGATKGTTTGTCTAAAGACTTCGACCCCCAAAACATCGGAGATCAGTTCCTCAGTTTCCCTGTCGATATCTGGATGCACCAAAGCAACGTAATCGTTACAGCAAATGACGTTACCCAAGGCGGACAATCTTTCTTCTATTCTTTGGATTTTCACAGAGTCTGGCAAACTGTTTCTCAAGTGTTGCAATTCTTGATCAGTGGTTTGGGTTGGAACTAGCAACCCTCTTCTGTTACCACAGGTCATTCTCCCAACAATTCTGGTTCCGGCAATGGTGGTGTGGGCAATTGGAATAGCGTCACCCAATTCGGCTTCAAAGGCAGAGTAAAAGTTCTCAGAGGCACCCAAAGTGACCAAACAGTAGGTGTTGGTCAACTTGGAAAAGACACCGACTTCGTTCGAGTTTTCAAATTGTGTTCTAGTAGCCATGGTTTGCTTGTTTGTTTGTTTGTTTGTAGGGTTTTTGGGGTGTTTTTGTATTTGGTACAAGRCAACCCAATAAAATTTATACACAGAGAAACAACCTTGCKTTATATGAGATAAATTACATTGCGCAAACACATTGGACAAGATTTACATATGCCACCAAGTTCGAAATATAAAGTGATTTAAGTTGACTTTAAAATGTTGAGCCAAATGAGAAATTACAATACCAAAAGCAATAAAAAAAAAAAAAAATTTAAAAAAAAATAAAAAAAAAAAARAAATGTGCATAAAAGTGAGAAAGTTGCTATTTAAACCCATAGAGAAAACTTTTAAAGACCCGGCCAAGTGCAACGGTCACGTGAAATCGAATGCTTGGATCTTGGATCAATGGGGAATATATACAAAGCTGGTCACTAAGTCTTACAAACATCAACGTTTAGCAGATTCAGCTGGATGTGAGAGGCGTTRTCCAGTGTTCCAACAGGAAACACCTCCAAYATGACGCCCAAAGGACCTTTGTCGCAGTCCGCACAAATCAAGTACTTTAGAGCCTTGACTATTTTATAGTTCGTGTTCTTGTATGGAATGACGATGTTTTTAAATGAATACTGTGCGTTACCCTCTTCTGCAAGGACCTGTACTTTATGTTCCAAGTCCAGAGTGTCTAATGATTTTGAAACTCCGATGTTATCGAAATCCCAGATATCTTGTGTAACCAAGAATTTGGTGGGTAGWATACGTGTTGCGTCGTTCACACTTTCTGATGATYTCATAAGCTTATACAGCTCGGAAAAATAACTTGGTAGCTCAATTACTTGATCGTCTTGATATGCTATGATTTTTGACGCGCATTTCTCAAATGGACAAGTGGCGCGCATTCTGCTGTCATTGGATAGTTGKGCCATTTTCTGTAAGGTCTATGATCGTAATCAGGGAAGGGGGGTGGGAAGATTGCTCTTGGTTTAGTTTTTATTATTTGAACTTTACCTGTTGCAGAAAYGCTATAAGGRAAGTTCTTCAACGAACGTGACAAAGAAGCATTGCTTGGATTAGTGGATGAGACTGTATTTCAGTTCCTTAATTTCCACACAAATGAGAAAAAAAGAGTGTATTTTTTTTTCCAGTTTTTGCGTCGCGTCGTTCCTCTAGATAATCAATCTTAGGTGCGATTTGAATATCTGATGTGGTTTCGATTGATAAAAAGCACATTGAGGGCCAGATAAAGGATCCAAGGTTTTAACTCTCAAAGCAATCAGACATGACAAACTAATACCCTTTTTTTTTTTTTTTCTTACAGCTTACAGGAGCACCATCAACCAAGTATGTATTCAGCTGCAAACAGCACACAGGTGACTCTTTTGATCGCTTAGCAATTGGCTCTGGCTTTGTTTGAAGTCTTTAAGGTTGTTGAGCAACGTTTAGTTGTTATTCTTTTTTCTGTCATTGCAGGTCAGAGAAGGAGCTTCCTTAAGTCTAATTATGAGATCTCACATTCGATCATCTCTTTACTCATTTCTTTTGTGCTTGCTTCTCTCTTCTCAAGTCAACAAACGCGAAAAAAATAAAAAAAATGTGCACCATTCGCAACACGGCCTTTGCGCGTCGTTGATAAATTGATGAAAATAAATATTTGTTTGAGAAACACACATAACTTGTTTATATAAGAAATCTAATCATCAACTCTTGCAGCAATTCCACAACACCAACACCAACAAAAAAGCAATCAGCAAACGCCTATACGCCAGCTAWTTGGAGGTTYTTCCACAACACATCCTTAAGAACTCTACCGTGCAGATCATGTCGAAAAAAGCTGACATCTTTAGTTTTTTCAAAAAATCCTCAAACGAGAAAGAGAAATCGTCTTCACCATCTGTACCAGCTCAGACACAAATAAGAGCTTCTGAAGATAGTGCACATCAAACGAAATCAAGAACTTTGTCAAACTCAAACAATTTGATCAATGACATGCCGCAAATAGAACTTGGTGATCAGAAAGATCAATGTGAATCCGATAGCGAATCTGACCTGTCTGATTTGGGTGAAGAACACGAAGATGAATTATTGTTGGAAMTGGAAACTCCCAAAAARACTGGCAGCAACTCTGACGATCATGAAGAGGAGCAAAGTAAGGGTTCGCCGGTAAACGAAGATSTCACGGAATATCACACAGCACCTGACATCTCTAGAACAGATGGGATTTTAAGCAGTCCGATTAAGCAATCTTCGCAAGAATTGACGGACATTGCACCGGAGAACAAGAAGAATAGCAGAAGTAAGAAAAACAAGCGGACAAGAGAAGAGTATTTGGAGATTTTGAAACAAAACCGGCTATTGAAAGAAGCTCAAAAGGAAAAAGAAAAGCAGGAAAGGGAAGCAAAGAAAGAACAAGAAAGACAGGAGAGGGAATTTAAAAAGGAGCGGGAAAAGCAAGAGAGAGATGCYARAAAGGAACAGGAAAAACGTGAACGGGAGGCCAAGAAGGAACAGGAAAGACTTGCTAAAGAAAAGAAACTTGAAGAAGMAAAGCTAGCTAAAGAGAAACTTTTGGAAAAATCTCGGATCAGCAATTTTTTCAAAGTCTCTTCAAACAACTCAAAAGCTAAAACAGAGGTTGTAARCTCTGCATTAAATAACAAAGTTATTGAGATTGATTCTAGTCCGATTTCAAAAACCGYCTCATTTTCCAATACACCGTCCAGTCCTGCTAAATCTGATTTTAGAAAAGCTTTCTCTGCGTTTTACGTTAAAACTGGTTACCAGCTTCCGGCTGATTTCATGTTGAAAAATGAGGATTTGGAAAAGAGCATAAAATCTATTGACGAAAAACTTTTAGAAGATCCTTCTATTACGGACACCAGCGACAGCATCCAGTTTTTAAAGAATGCAAAGCAGAACATTTTGTGCAAGTTTTGTCCAGTCTCATCTCATATCACGGCTATTGAATTGTTAAAAGAGATAGAAAAGGGGAAAAAATCTGAGCAAGAGTTGCTTGACCTGTTGAAAAGCATTCCACACAAATATATTAAGTTTTACGAAAACGTAAGACCTCCTTACACAGGAACTTTTTCAGACAAAACAATYATTCCAAAGGATAATCCATTTTCGACATCTGAAACCAATTACAATTACAGTTACGATTCTGATTTAGATTGGGCTGAAGGCTCAGACGGAGAAGCCGAAGATTTGGATGAGCTTGATGACGAAGATGAAGAAGACAACGAGGAGGGTCAGGAGGATGGGGAATTTGATGGGTTTTTGGACAAGGATTCAAATGAAAATGCAACTGACGGTGGCGACCAGAGTGCAAGCACCAATCAGGCGTTCAAGAAAAAAGTGTTTTTAACAGCTTTGATACCCTCAGTTCAACTCCAGAATGATGCCACCACCAGTTTTGATGAAGACGAACAATCCTATATGAACGCCGTGTCGATGAAACTATTTTTCCCAACTCCGRTTGATACTCAAACTGTAATTGGAAATCCGCCTACGCAGRCAAGTACCGGCAGCGATAAAGAAAACCTAAAAAGAAAGCTSAACTCCGAAGATGCACAAGAGGATAAATCAAGTGCGTCCTATGCAATCAACAGCTCTCAAAAAGAAAAAAGCGTCTCACCTTCCAAAGAACCTAAAACAAAAAAGCCCAAGTCTCAGCCCTYAATTATYTCCGAGTTGAAAGATCTAGTCAATATTCTGCGAGAAGTAGAAGGCAGCTCGTTCACTATTGGCACGCTGACAGAGGTTGCCAAAGTCAAAACCGAAACCAAATACTCAAAAAAAATAATAAAAGACACTATACAGCATTACGCAAAGAAAGACYCGGGTACTCAGAAATGGAAATTGATTAATCCGAATGAGTTTGAAAACATGCAGAAAAAATTAACCAGCTCARCTCTCACTACTGGAATTGGAAGCCAGCTTTTGAGCTCCGCAGCAGAATTTCAAAAAGGAGTTGACGGAATTCAGTGACAAAAATTACTTGAAGTTTRTAGCCTTTGTTTTACGTAATGCATGCAGTTGTKTTTTTTTTTCTGTAATTTACAAGAACCGGTGGTTTTGATTAAATGTGCTTTTGGTTTGTATGTAAGATTAGCCAGCCATATAACTTTACCCGACGTCAAATATCATTATTTTMGGTCAAAAATGCTTTTTTTTCCTTTTGCGTTCATCGTTTTACATTCCCGCTTTAGGAAACCAAATCAACAAAGTTTGTTGATAATGTTCAGTTTTGAAAATACACCAAGATCCGGCGAATAATCTGCAAAAACGAAGCCCAAAAAGATCAGCAAAAAACACTTATCAATTACTCTGAGTCCGCAGAACAAACAGAGCAAGGTAAAAAAAACAACGAAAAAACGAAAAAAAAACATAACAGGCATGTCTGAACCCAGCTCTCCAATTGGTGGGGGAAATCCGCCAGAAAACTCCTCACCATTTCCATCAAGTGACATTCCATCTCAAACGCAACCCATCGCAAACTCCTCAAGTAGCTCGACGAGAAGAAATAACGCACAAATGAGCTCACCTATGCAGGGCATCGAGTCGTCTCCGCGTGCTTTTGATTCACCGYTGATTAGAAGGGGAACGCAAGAACGTGATACATATTCTGATGCGTCATCGCAATCTCAAAGAAGACCAATGGCAAGCGCATCGTCCCCCATGGCATTTCCTTCGTCCTCTTTGGGTAGCAACCTTCACTCTCAAAGGAACATTCCTGCCAGTAGCAGCAGCATGTTAGGAAGCTCAAGAGCGACAAGAAACAGAACTTTAGACTCYCAGAATAGTCGTGCTAMTCCGTCATCGTCTTTTTATTCTGGCTCTGAAAGGGTGAGAAACATGGGGAGAAGAAACGATATCAGCTCGAGTGATGTTTCTGCACACAGAAGGATGGTTGATATGTCAGACTTGTCATCCTCTCCAAGACCRCTTCATAGTAATGCTTTGCCAAGTAACGGGCTGGCGAGTTCTTCCTCTGTYATTCCAAGTGACGATTTAAGTGCACCAAATGAACCTGTAAGGGTTATCTGGGGTACGAATGTCAGTATTCAAGAGTGTGTCAACAAATTCAGAGAATTTTTGATGTCTTTCAAGTTTAAGTATAGAAAAGAATTAGACAATAGAGGAGATTCTGTAGATTTTGAAGGAGACGAAGAGTTATTTTACATTGCCAAAATGAAAAAAATGATACAAGCAAGAACTACAAATTTGAACTTGGATACGAGAAACTTACTCGCTTACAAAAACAGTGAAAAGCTGTATCATCAGCTACTTAACTATCCACAAGAAGTCATTTCCATCATGGATCAGACCTTGAAAGATTGCATTGTTCAATTGTGTGTGGATGAAAATATGAGTGACTCCACTTTAGATGACATTGAGTCAAGATTTTTCAAAGTGAGACCATACAACATTGACAACAAGAAAGGTATGAGAGAACTAAATCCAGGCGATATCGATAAGTTGGTCAGCGTTAAAGGTCTAGTCTTGAGGTCTACACCTATTATTCCAGACATGAAAGTTGCCTTTTTTAAGTGCAGTATTTGTAATCACACGACTGTGGTTGAAATTGACCGTGGGGTCATTCARGARCCTCCAAGATGTCCGTCCCCTTCATGTAGTCAGCCAAACAGTTTGGTGTTGGTTCACAACAGATGCTCTTTTAGTGACAAACAGGTTATCAAGCTACAAGAAACACCTGACTTGGTGCCGGATGGTCAAACTCCTCACTCCGTTTCTCTATGTGTATATGATGAATTGGTGGACAGTTGCAGAGCCGGTGACAGAGTAGAGGTTTCTGGTATTTTCAGATCTATTCCTATCAGGGCCAACCCTAAGCAGAGATCRTTGAGAGCGTTGTACAAAACTTATCTTGACGTTGTTCATATCCAAAAAGTTGACAATACTAGATTGGACCTTGACACAAGTACTGTTGAACAGGAAGTTTTGCAACATGAGGTGCAAGCTGACGAAGCTGGCGGATCTGGAGTGCAAGAGCTGAGAAAATTGACKGATAACGACATTCGCAAAATTGAAGAAGTTTCCAAAAGATTTGATGTTTACGATTTGCTAGCTCGTTCGATTGCACCATCTATTTACGAATTGGATGAYGTCAAAAAAGGTATTTTRTTACAACTTTTCGGTGGTGCTAACAAAGTTTTCAARAAGGGTGGAAAGTATAGAGGTGATATTAACGTCTTGCTGTGCGGTGATCCGTCTACATCCAAGTCGCAGTTACTGCAGTACGTTCACAAAATTGCGCCAAGAGGTATTTACACGAGTGGTAAGGGTTCTTCTGCGGTTGGTTTGACAGCCTACATTACGAGGGATGTGGAGACCAAACAACTGGTGCTTGAAAGTGGTGCTTTGGTTTTGAGTGATGGGGGTGTTTGTTGTATTGATGAATTTGACAAAATGAGTGATGCCACAAGAAGTGTTTTGCACGAAGTCATGGAACAACAGACGATTTCCGTGGCCAAAGCGGGTATTATTACCACGTTGAATGCCAGAACATCTATTCTTGCAAGTGCCAATCCAATCAATTCTCGGTATGATCCAGATTTRCCTGTGACAGACAACATTGATTTACCGCCACCATTACTGTCAAGATTTGATTTGGTTTATTTGATTTTGGATAAAGTTGACGAAAACTTGGATCGGGAGCTTGCAACACACTTAACAAACTTGTATTTGGAAGATAGACCACAAAATGGCTCTAGTGCTTCACAAGATATTTTGCCAGTGGAGTTTTTGACCATGTACATCAACTAYGCAAAAGAGCATTGCAAGCCTGTAATYACGGARCTTGCCAAGGATGAGYTGGTGAGAAATTATGTTGAAATGAGAAAACTTGGGGATGATTCCAGAAGTGAGGAAAAAAGAATCACTGCCACTACAAGACAGCTAGAAAGTATGATTAGATTAAGTGAAGCCCACGCGAAAATGAGACTTTCGCAGGAGGTCGGGCTAGAAGATGTCCATGAATCTGTAAGATTGATCAAATCCGCTTTGAAACAGTATGCCACCGATCCGAAAACCGGAAAGATCGATATGAGCATGGTTCAAACTGGTAAATCTGCAGTGCAATTGCAAATTCAAGAAGAAATTGCAAGAAACGTCTTATCTATGCTAAACAACTCGACAGAAGACCAAATAGCTGTGAATGAACTGATCAAACAAATTAAAGAATCTGGTCAACAAAATGTGGAAAACTCTGACGTTGTTGAAGCTTTGAGTAGGCTTCAACAGGAAGATAAAATTGTGATTAAGCCGGTAAGAGGTACCAGGGTGGTCAGTTTAAACACAATGACCACTCATCTGTGAAGTTTTGATATTTGTTTTTTTTTGAGCATTTATATAAGGGCATATAACACTGAACTTTTTTGTCAGGGACTTTGCATTTTTTTTTCATTCCTGACTTTGGTAACTAATAAAAAAAAAAGTTAACAAAAAAATGATAACTGAGTCTAAAAACCCGAAAAAAGATCATATAGTTTAACTTATAAGCACTTTATATAACTTGCAATGCTACCTCAACATATATTGTGTGTGTGTGTGAAGACAGTTTGAATTATGTGTATAAAGAGATATTCGTTTGTAGGAAAGTTTATTTGCAATATAATCAAGAAAAAAAAATAAAACAGAAAAAAACATCAGCAAGACACCAGGGTTATTCTTTTGGAAAAGTGTTCATTTGCCAGAAACAAGTCCAAACAGGAAATATGCTTGTTGATTTAGCAACTATAAGCTCAGCACCTAGTGATAATGAAAAACCAACTGAAGGCATGCAGGTAATCTATGATCAATTGAAAAAATTTTGTGCAAGCGGAGATGAAAACCGGCATATTCTTGTTTTTGATGATGTGTTTAATGTTGCCCAATCTTTTTTTCTGCCGATAAATGATGAATTTGAAAAACGTTTAAGTGGTGCAATGATTGCATTGCATAGGTTTATTTCTAATGGGTATTTTTCAAGTGAACTGAACACTAACCTATTGGGTATACAGAAGTCAAAAGAAGTGGAAAATTTAACTGCATTTGAAGCAATATCAACTCAAGCACCTAAGAATGGGGAAAGAAAAATAGCATTTGCAAAAAATAATAAACAACTTACTTTTGAACCTGATGACATAATTGAAAAACGCTCAAAAAGCTTGCAGAATAGCAACAAGGAAATCAAAATGAGCTCAATTTTGCGTGTGAAGAACAACCCCTATGCGGAAAGCGAAAAGCTAAAAAGTTTGAGAAATGATAACGTGTCTGTGTTTGATATGCTTGCAGAAATTATATCCACGGATAAAAGTACTAAAACACGGGATGAAGTTGCAAAGGGCAACGCAATACGGACTGCGCAAAGGAGAGAGCAGTTGGCAAACTACTTTTTTACCGAACTTAGCTCATTGGTACGGATTCAAAACTTTGAGGTTGTCCTGTCCGTTGTTGGATCTCTTTGTGCRACTCAAAAAAACTTTGGAATAAACCTCAATTGCTCAGAGGTTCGTGGCCAAATCAAAGATGCAGAAATGGGTGACGATCTGTAGGTTTTAAAGTTGAAACTGCTCCTGCAAAAGCAAAGATCAGAGTATCGAGACATTATGTAGTGTGTGTAATTTAATATACTTTTAAGCCTGGAAATATTTTGCCGGTGCAACAAAGAGCCCAATTCCTGTAAGCTCTTCCACCTGTCCTTGCGACACGAATAACCGTTTAATCAATTGGATATTTTGGTGCCTGATATATACGTGCCACCATGCGGGTAACGTTATTTTTGAAGAGAATTTGATTGGGCAGTTGGTTTGTTGACAAAGAAGCAAACATCGGGGCCCTCGAGGAAAAAGAAAAAAAAAAAAAGCGCAGTGCAAGAGTCTTTTTTTTTTTTTTCCCGTTTTCTCCTATCAAGCTATCAAAAAATTTTCACTGTGAGAGCMATAATTTACGTTACACTTGTAAATTTTGGGTTAGCTAGGCTCTTTTCGAAAGGTTCATCCTACATGTGATTTTGCAACAAAAAACCTTTGCTCGTTAAAAGTTATAGCCAATTCCCACAACCCGCCAACACACCACCCACCAATGTCTGCTTTTGTTTCCAACTTGTCCTCCAAAATCAACGTTTTAGTTTCCAAATCTATCTACTACTCCAAAGTTGTTGGTGAAGTCGCCAAACAAGTTTACGTCAAAGAAGGTCTACAACCACCTGCATTTGCCGACGTCAAATCCGTCTACAGCACACTTTTCGCCAAAGCTGTGTACTACTCTAAAAACACTGCCGAATTCACTCCTATTCTGAAAAACTTGAACAAGAACAACTACATCACATACGGTGCCATTGGTGTTCAATTGGCCGGTTTGTWCAACTTGGGTGAAATCATTGGCCGTAGACACATTGTTGGTTACAAAAGCCACCACCATTAAAGTTGTGTGCTCTTTGATAGCCTGTTAATAGCCCATCAAGAATTTGACTCTCTTGTTAGTGCTTTTGAAAATGAACCAGCACATGGGATCAATGCATTTTGTACAATAAAAGTTGAACCACACTGAAGATGAAGAGAAGAGTCTCGAAAAAAAAACAAAAAAACAAAAAAAGCTAAAATAACTGTTTATACGGGGATATATATAGTTTGAAAAATTCTAATATGAATATTCTATTGAAGAACACGTTKATGTAAGAGCCGAACTGCATAAAAATAATCACTGAAGCAGAGAYGAAGGAATTGAGCTCAAACTCAATATATCAGTCCATCGTTTTTCTTTTTTTCGATGCCTCGATCATATCCACCCTTTGTCTCTTTTTCTTTTTGATAACTCTTGGAACAGTACTGATCTGTTTTCTTTTAATGTCTTGATTTTGTTTGTTTTTATGTGATTTGATCAAYTGTTTTTCTCTTTTCGTAAGTTTGTCCATCTTTTCCATCCATTCACTGACCGCGCACCCACTCTGCTTCATGACATTCACAATTGGTTTGATGGCTAATGCGTCTTGTTTTGTGTACAAAGTGATGGATTTACCTTGTCTACCATTTCTACCTGTTCTACCGATTCTGTGCACGTAAGACTGGGCTGTGTTTGGCACGTCATAGTTGATGACCAGGTTGACCCCTTTGAAATCAACACCTCTGGCCAAAACATCGGTACAAATCAAACACCATAGAGACCCATTTTTGAAATTTTCAATAATTTTATTTCTCTGTAACTGCGTTCTTTCCGCATGAATAACGTCAACATTTAGTTTATCGTATAGCAATTCATGGTACAAAGCCTTTGCTCTTGTAATGCTTTCCAAAAAGATAATGACCGGAGGCTTAAACTCACCTTCCTGGACCAGCTGTCTGATGGCAATCAACTTACCTTCTTCGTTCCCACAGTAAATGATTTTTTGTTCAATATTAGAGTTGGCTGCTTCTTTATGACCAATAATAATTCTACACATATCACTAGACATCACAGTAGATGCAATTTCTTCCACATTTGATGGAATTGTAGCAGAAAACATGGATTTCTGTAGAAAGCTTGAAGTGCAGTGCGCCAAAATGTGATCTGTTTGCTCCAAAAACGTCTTGTCAAACAATTTATCAGCTTCATCAAAAATCAAATGTTTGACTTCGGAAAGATCCAATGCGTTTTCTTCTTTGATCATGTCGATCAATCTCAATGGAGTGGTGATCAAAATGTCAATTGGTTTCCTGTTCTTGTTGTTTGAACTTCCAGACTGCTTCAGCTTACTTGCCAAAGACTTGGACAAAATGGAAACTTGCAAGTGTCTTTGCTGTTCAACGTTGTCACTGTTGTGGTTCAACACAATTCTCGAAGATAATTTGATACACTCCTCGTATATTTGRTTGGCCAAATCTTTTGTTGGTGAAATTATTAGCGCTTTCAATCCATTAGTAACGTTTTTCTGACCTTTGTCGGCCTTTTCATTGTGCGTTGTTGTCCGACTCGCATCAATTACCTGCTGTAACAAAGGTATTAGGAAAGCCAAAGTTTTACCTGAACCTGTTGGAGCACAAGCCAAAATATCTTTGTTAAGTAGAGTTGCTGGAATAGCTTCACATTGAATAGGCGTAGGCTCAGTAAAACCATTAGTGATCAAGTTGTCTAGCAATTTACCATTGAACTGAAATCTGCTGATCAGGTCTTCAAAGGAACCAATGGGCAAAGTGCTGTCGCTGCCAGTGACGTTCCCCTTGTATGTCTTCCGCAATTTGACGGCGTCTTCTTTGCTCAAAATAGTAGGTGGTACCTCAGTGGTATCTTCTTGGCCTTGAACGTTATCCGATTCGACTGTATTTTTGCCATTACTAAACGAGTTTTCATGTTCCTTCTTTTGTTCTCTTTTCGACGATTCAACTTTGCTTACAATTTTTTTATTATGGAAAAAGTCCAAATCCTTGGACAGATCTTTGTTTTGAGAGTCAGCATTGGTTAAGACATTGTCAGTTTGTTTTTGCAACTGAGTTGTGGTTTTCTTAGATGTGTTTGATGTGTTTTTTATATTAGCCCCTCTTGTCAATACTTTAAAAATATCCATCTTTGTGGTGAGGTTTTTTTTTTCTTAGTTTTTAAAAAGTATGTGGTTTTTCTTCTTAGTGATGTATCGTTTCAAARTYTTAATMAGAGAAGTAACAAAATCCATTGCCATCTCATTTAACTAATTAACCGATGATCTCTTGATATTCCCTTTGGAGACTAAGTTWTAGAAAAAAAAAAAAAAAAAGAAATGCAAAAAACCAATAGCTTTGTACTTTTATGTCACGTGATACGAAATTGAACCAAAACATTGGGCATGATGACGGCAAAGGTAATAACAATCTATTAAAGCACCCGTARGAGCCTAGCAGCTTACTGTTGAGCAAACTGGTAGTTTTTTCCTTTAAGCAGCAGARCTACCACAAAATGTTGTTTACCTCCATCGGTGCCATCAGAACAAAGTTGGTTGCTGTTCTTTGACCATTGATCAATATGAGTTGATGACGCATATCYGTCTACGTCGGGCGTCGCATGAATCTTTTCGAGTTTTTTTTTTCGTATT